>JAMKCH010014663.1:0-69556 GCA_023653785.1 Ophioderma brevispina
ATAATCCTAGTCAGGGGACATCCCTTCAAGGTGATATATGGGGAAAATTAATCACTAATTGAGGTTTGTAACGAGCGGGAAAAATCTGATGGATGGCAGCGTAGGAACACAGTAGAGTACATCATGAGCACTACCTCGCAGCAAACAGGTGGGAACCTTTCCAGTGGTTGCAGCACTTATTGCAAACCGATGAGGCTGAATGAAAAAGTGCTTACTTCTCAAAGTGAAGTGAAAGGTGAAAGTGAATTTTGTTGAATGATTGAAGGTGAGAATGCAAGACATCATGGATACCTAATAGTTGCTAACGGTGAGGAATAGAACAAGTCACGCAGTTTTAACTGCGTGTACAATATCTAGCTTCAAAAAGGGCTTGAAGTCCCCTTTTGTATCAATTCCTATTTGACTCTGTTTGTTTTGTAATTTTCGTTGGCGCTTTGATCATTCATTTTTGAATGGCGCCTATAAATGCTGTTTAGTATGTAGAATCTTGAAGTGGATCCAACAAAAGCTGACCAGGGCAGGATCAACTCTTGAGCTTTTCCTGGAGTATGAAACGAGCAATGATGACATCTTGAGGAGATAGTCTTAAAATGTGCCTGTTGTCCCACAGTCAAATGTTAAGCTATTTTGGTCATGCTGCAAGCCGTGAAGGAGACTGCTTAGAGAGAGAGTCATTTCAGTAAGGGCGTGTTGGTAGGTTACAGACGGCCTGGAAGACTTAACGTCAGATGGAGTGACCACCATGCGGAGAAAAAATGTAAAATTTCCGGTGGAAGGAAGATGATCGCATTTCTCACAGATTTCCACTATATCTATGTGAAATTTCCATCCAAAGGCCAGTTTCACCGCCAAATGGCCAAATTCCTGCGGAAGGGAGGCTTCGCCAATTCCCCACTTTTTCACTGACAAATCGTCAGAAATGACGCGTACCAGTCAAGACGGGATCGATTGCTTCAAGTCGTCTGGACACCTTTAATAGTATAAGATTACCGAGTTCTGGATAAGCAAAGCGCTATTTCGCAAATACATTTACACTATGCAAAACACCGACGGAAACCTACACTTTCAAAGTGATCGATGCCCTGTATCAAAAGTATCCAGATAGCTCTGTCTGTTCACACGAGACTGAGGCCAATTGAACCTGTAACAGAGTAAATTTTAGCATTATCAACACCACCACTAGACCACCAACACTACTATTTATATTATTTACAGATGACAAGCAATTAGCCGTAAAGTCTTAAAATGCTATGATAGGAGTCTTACTAGCCACTGTAACTACTCAGTTCTTGGGCGTATCTGGTACTCGGATGCACTTTGTTTCGCGAGTATGGATGCGAGGTTTGAAAAGCAGTGCAGTCGTGTTTTCGGACAAACAGGGTAGACCTTAGCAGCGGCGTCGCCATGTTTTGCTTGGCATCTTTTTGAATGACATTAAAGTAAGTGAGTATACATCAATACAATGCATTTATTCTCATCGTATTGGCTATGGGAAGAATCACATGGTCTCGATTCGAAATGCATATTTGATGACTTTCTGTTTGTCCTCACCATGTTTACGAAAAGTACGAAATTTCATATATTCTTATTGCAAACTAACCCTGGAGAGCTCAGATTTGGGAGCAGTAACCATAACAGAAAATACAAGTAGTAGCTAATGGTCTAGTCACGAAACAAATTATGGTGAGGAAAAATAAAAACTGGTCTTGTCAAGGACCAAACGAAAATTGTCTCATGAGAAATTTGTTTAACAAATGGTCAGTCATGAAAAACTAAAACTGGTTTAGTAAAACCAAAAAATTAAAACGGTCTTTCAAGAAAATTAAACTGGTCTAGTCAAGAAAACTAAAGCATTTAGCTAAATTCTCATAAAATAAAAGAATGTACTGAGTGGGGAACACAGCAAGATGTATTTAAGTTAGGTCTATTGGTCTAGTCAAGAAAAAAGTGGGGAAAACTAAAACTGGTCTAGGTAAAAAAATGGTATAGTCAAGAAAAACTAAAACTAGCCTAGTCAAGAAAGCTAAAACTGGTATTGTTTAGAAAACTAATCTGGTCTAGTCAAAAAAATGAAAATGGTCTAAGGCAAGACATTTCAGAACGGTCTAGTCAAGAATTTCAGAACGGGCTAGTCGAATGCCGAAGAATTTTGAATGCTGAAGTTCTTTTTACAATTCCAAGTATTGAAAACTAACTTGACATTTGTAATGTGTTATGCTTCCAGATCTATTTGGTGTGCCCATCTTCCGAGCCATGCGACTTCGCTTTTTGTAGCAATAACCGGCAAGAAATTTCCAGATCCCACAGCAGGTTTGAGGGAAGGACGAATTGGTGCGAGCTGAGTTTAATGCGGCGGTTTTGATATTGCTTGTGCTCGCCATAGTGTGACCATGGTAAGGGTTTTAAATATCTATAAGGCAACTGACCCACACGATGATGAATGAACACTAGAAATGTACCTAATCCCCTTTTATTTTAAAAATGCAGAAACATTTTTTAAATTAGGCAAACACAACTTAAGTTTTTTGAATTATAAAATTGTTAAGATGCAAAAAAAGAGTGCTTTTCTCTAAGAAAGCAGAGCAATATATACAGGCCAGAAGGGGAATGCGTACAAGTACGTATACGTTACAAGTACGTAAATACCGTCATAATTTCCCACAATTTGCAGGGTAACATTTAAAGAAATACATAATGTTTTAACATTTCACTACCGGGACAGTGTATTTTTACAGTTATGAAGCTGCAATCTTCACTATATAGAGTTTTAAAGCTTATCAACAAATGTATGTGCGGATTGTTGCTATCTTTTTTCAAATAAAAGATATTAATTAAGAAAAAGGATATGACGGTTCCCCCCATCCAGTGGTATTTTTTCACTAATTAAATTTCGACAAATGAAATCAAAATTTGACACTAAGAAGTGGTATAATGTTGTTTGGCATTCTGAAATTAGTATCCTTTTCTCGTCTCAAAAAATGAGATTCCCGAGAGGATTTTATAAAATTATTTTGTATTTCTTTATTAATTGGTGACGTGCTATCGTCTGCCCAATGATTAAGATTGAGTAAAATACTCTTTCAGATAGTTTTGATCTTGTATATAAGACAATGAAAAACATGCACTCGTGCAGATTTAACAAAAATCTAGTTCGAATTAAAAAATACACAGTCCAAAATAAAGGCCGAACACTTCACTTTTTTATTGATATTTTGGTCATGAGGACAGATAATTAAAGAGTTGCGTTTCGTGATCCTAGCTCTTCATTTTTGTTTATGTGTGCACTAGATATCTTCCAGAAAAGGGCATTTGCAAAATTTTCAGTGATATGATTAGATGTGCGTTTTGCGTTAGGAGCAAATGGTTGATCACGGCCCAAAGGCTACTGTGTTGGTAATTTCTGTCCGTTGGCGGACAGAAAGAAAAATACCAAATGACGATCTTCTTCTGGACGTAGATCGGAAATTTGAATAGGCACACATACTAGACGTAGGCAAAGTGGTTCAGATATCAAAATCTCAATTGTTGAGATAAGTCGGGGGCCGAGGCTGTGGAAGCATGAACCGGGACCCTTTAAATTTTGCAAATGTATAATGTCAATGTCGGTTTCAAAGTGTCAAATGGATCACGACCAAGTTAAGATTGAACAATGTACAAAATCTTCTTATTGTGATGTGACAAGATATATATTTGTGGAATTTACTCAATATGGGGTTTCCGTAAATTAGGGTACCAGTAGACTTGGGTCCCGTTATATATGTGACCATTTTTTTGGTTTATTAAATTACAATGAAGTAGATAATATATTCAACTTATTAATTCATTTTTAAATTAAAACATTTGCATATAATGTTCAGATTAGATAATATGAAACATTGAACTCGGTAACTTTTAATTTTATGTATTAATAAGTGTCATTCCCTTGTAAATGGGACACAAACCCGGCGTGACATGAAATAAAAAGGCCTAAAAACATTGTGTTCTTGTTTTTTATGGCATCAAAACCTTTGAAAAATATATGGTAATTTGTTCCGATTTGTAAAGCAAACACATAAGCTTTCGTAACATAAATCGGTTTTGGTAACTAGCCGATCGTGTTATAATCAATGATAAGTCATTGGTTCCATGTGTAACAAAACCAAAAATTTTGGTGTCCCGCTTTTCTGCATTCTATGGGACCAATGGTTTGTTTCCGAGAAAAACTGAATGTAAGTTTATATGATAAAAGTGCATTGCAATTGCTTGATACGTTCATTCTATATCGCGCAAAGTTTGTGTAAAGACAGTGTTATCCAAAACCTTTTAAATTTTGAAGACCTGGGGTGATCTGTGGTTCCCGTTGTAAACGGGACACCCATGGTTTGTCCCCAAACACTTGTGCCTGACAAAAATTGTTCATGCAGGGCATAATGACACATTTGTACTACTAATAGTATTGTACCCCCTCACATGTAACCAAAATGGACATATAAACTTATATACATATCCACATAGTAATGAAATTATCTTTAAAAAAAATCAGGAAAATTGGTTTGGGTCCCATTTACACGGGGGGAACGAATTGCAGTTTATTTGCCATATTTTAAGTTTTTGAAAGTACTTTTGACTAATTGATTGTTATTGAATTGAAGAATGTATTATAATATATTTGTTCAAGAAATTATTGAGATTCTCCTTAAATTTTGTTTCCTTTTTTCTCTCAAAATGTCACAAGCTGGTACCCTAATTTACGAAACACCCATATCCTATATTTACAGGTTAAAGTGGTAATTTGGTTAGGGGCATGGAGGCATTCATCAAATTTTGAAGCCACATTGCTTTTTGCGGTTTTGGACATTATCAGATGTATCAGATGACACTCCATTGCAGTCACTGAAACTGTTAGAAAAATAACTTTTGTAACGTTAAATACCGGTGCAAACTACAGTGTCCTCGCGCGTGACTTACCACCCATCTAGGCATTGTATTCTTCTCCTTGGATGCTGTACGCATCCTTGTACCCAAATGGCCTCGTCTACAGGCAACGGTTTTTATTCCGTACATGTGAACCCATGGAGTAGCTAGGAGACTCTCATAGGGGACACTCAATGCTTTACAAACCGGAATCCCAGCTGCCGTATTCTACCGTTAAAAACGGTTCCATTCGTAGAAAGTAAATTTACTGTTTCGTATTTTAAGAAGATTCTTCTGAGCAATTTTAATGCCTTTAACAAAATGTGGTGTTTTCTTTCTTTCATACAAACTCGACAAACATCAAACTTCTCTTCATTGACAACGGCACTTCATCTTACGGTTGTTTATTATTTACGGTAGAAATACCGGCAGCAGGATGCGGTATTCTACCGTTTAATAACAGAAATTTGTAACAGTGGTGTGAAGGGTTTGGAGAAAGTTCATTACAAACCAGAGATAGAATGGAATCACGAATGCTTAAGGCTGACTCAGACTTTCCCGAGAAGGCACAACAAACAATTTTCAAACAAATCGTGTGTTTGGCATATACAATATGCTTGGCAATCCCGGTTGTGAAATTGCTAAGCTCAAATCGAATCCTTCATATAGAAAATCACAACTTTGTTAAAATATCCGCATCCAGAAATGTTGTTATAAACACATTCTTTGGGAAATGTCTATCTTTAATTGTAATTGCCCGCCCTTTCTATTAATACACAAAATTTTATTTCAAAATCTCTAAGTCCGCATTTACTTTAATTTCTTTGGACTCACGACTCGGGAATTATTGCTTTACCAGGTGTGGCATTTCTTTTCAGTTACATTTTTGCTTTTTAAAAAGTTACGTAAATTACTAATATTCATTAAGAAAAAGCATTATCATTATTAAATTTTAACAAAGCACTTGGGATATAAACGCTATTGTGTTGTAATAACTGATAAAAGACAGTTTACGATCGAGATATTATTTTGTGTAATCTATAGGAGGGGCCCCTGTAAAAAAAAAACCCCCAGGATTTATTTTTGGGGGTGCGGGAACTGGTCCAAAACGTGGACCTTTTTTCGAAAAAATGCCCCTTTTTGGGTAAAAGTGACCTAACCCCCTAAAATGGTCCGTTTTAGAGTAAGACTTTTTAAAAAACATTTCATATCAACAAAAGTTGGACTTTCTTGTCAAAATTTTTCTTATTTTGGACCTTTTTTTATCAAAAAATTTTTCAGCTTTGACATCTTTTGTGATTTTTTTTGGGGACAACCCCCGAACCCCCCAGCGTACGGGCCTGGTGTAATCAAAGTTACTGAGAAAGTATTACCTATTATCATGTATTTTTTTAAGTGTAACAAAACCTATCTTCAAAATTTACGTATCTTTATATATTTTCTTAGAAAGCATACAATGGTTTGTATATATGTCCAGTTCTCCATGGGCAACCTTTAATAACAGCGCCGACCATCCGCTTTCATAATTTTATGGCCTGAAATTGAACTTTTGCTTCTATACTTACCATTGCCTAGTTTCACCTTCATGTATGGCGTGATTCTTACAAGACGCTGTCAATCCTGCTCACGAGAATCTTTTCTTCATCACTAAGGACACCCATATCTTGAGTCAGAAATTTCGACTGTGGAGCCATTGCTTATGTGAGGCTGCTGGCTACTACAACTCTCTGCCTTTCTTGGCGCGTGAGCGTGGATGCACACTTCCTTCTTCCTTTCCTTCCTCCTCCTGCCACCTGAAAAAGGAACAGAAGATGTACCCAACTTGAATTAGCACAATACTATTAGTTACCCTGTTTGTTCTGCAATACAAAATAGCTAATGGTTTGTGTTCCATACAACATGAGCCTAAAAGAAAACTACGGCAGTGTTTCCAATATCACGCGAAGATAGCCAATGTGATATTGGAGATCTAAACATAACAGGGGTAATGAATTTAGACCTGAATGCATTTTAAGTACTTACTTCTCGAACGTCTAGATTTCCTCCACAATTTTCCTTGTTCTTGGTGAATGTATGTGGTGTTCGGTCCTTTTTTTAATATGCAATTGACGGTGCGATTAACTGCGTCTCAAAGTTGCATGTTTCTTTCTCTGCAAAGCGCGTGTGTTTTCTTTTTTTTGAGAGTCATTTAAATGGTAATCATCATTATTATATCTCTCTATTAATTACTTCTGGGTTAGTATAATATTCACACTTTTACAAGAAAAAGGCCTAGGCTAAGCTTTTTCATCAAAAGAAGTTGCGCAACTGAAAATATTGTTGCGTTGACGCTTCGCGCCAAAACACTATCCTAGGTTTCACATGGAAGCCCCCCCCCACCTTTCCTTAAGTGTAATAAACCCTATGGGCCTTACAGCGTCCGGAAAGTGTGTAGTCCGTGTCACAGACTCCCAAAGATATTATTCTATAAACTTGAGTACTTACGCGCGAGGAGAGTACCGTTATCCGTATCCGTCGTTAGCGACTCATCTCAAATGACACTAATCTAAATATCTCCGGAAAACGAAGGGGTTCTATGGAGATTTCTGCACATCAGCGCGTCCGTTACATGTTTTGTTTGCTTATAGTATCGTAATTGGGGGTCTGAACCTACCTATCGAACTAGCGAGACAATTTAACGTTTGTTGTTGGGACTCTACTTCGGTGCTCGCAAAACACGGAAAAGTTTAACACGCAATCGCTTCGGGCCGCATCCTTTTTCCTACAAAGCCGTTCGGTATTATTCCAGTCTTGAGAATTTTCCAACGCTGCGCCAACTTTTTTTTTTTCCATTTTAGAACAGGGGGATATCGTACGTACCGGGCACCGCCGTAATGGGTCCTAGCGATTATCTAGACTCGCTCATGCTCGAGTTTACAACCATAACATTTCCATGGACTTCCATGACTTTAACATTATGTATTTGAGATTAAGCCCTCAAAATTCTAACACCAGTGCAGAGGAGAGTGTTGACCAACCTTACCCACAATTCCCCCTCCCGTATAATTACCATGAGTATGTTGCGATTTCTGCCGGTCCTTTTTTGTGTCTATAACCATCATGCTTGCAATCTTGGAATGCACAGTCTGCGGCATCACACTGATGTGCGCTCTCCGATTTTCTGGTCTTGGACGAGGCGTTGCATTCCGCTGTCTTACACTCGCTACACATTGTAAACAATCTGAAGACGGTCTTGTGCTTCTGGCCAAGTCACTAAGCAACAAGAAAAACGACGTCAGTGGAAAACAATTGCAATTATAAGGATAGTAAACTGTAAAATTAATGATTTTTCCTTTATCTTCCATTTGTAAGAGTCGTGTCCCAATTTCCAAAAAAAATTAGAGTTTTGCACGTTGCATTGGTAATTGAGTAGAAAACTGACCTGTGAATGGTAAAACGAACTTGTCTAGGTAACATCGCAAAATACGCATTTTGTCCGGGGGCACTCGTATTCAAAGGTGGATCTGATTCGTGAACAGGCAACGCTAAACGAGTGTAGATTGTTCCGAACAGGCGAAATGTTGGGAGTCATCGATTTGGCAAAGTGACACGTCTCGCTGCTGAGTTCTTTACACGTTGTGAAGGTTCATATGGCTGAAGGGAAGACCACACACAGAATACTAAGTCTATTTAGTGACCCAAAAAACATGAACCAGCTTCTTGTGTACTGATAGGTTTATTCTAATACCTACTGATCTCCAATCTTTTAGATTCCAAAAGACGCATAGCATGCAATGTTCCTTATTGATCTTTCATTTCATTCAGAGTTTGCAGTACTGTGGAAGTCGGCGATGTTTAGAATGAAGTGCATAATCTTCGTCCGACCCGTCTTGCGAATCATTCACCTAGCCTAATTTGGTGGGGCCCGATATCTTACATCAGAGATACAAGTTTCCAATTTGTTAATAGCGTCAGATGTCTTGGATGAACTGCAGTCATTTATACATTTTTGTGTCCTTCTGCATAAAATTTTCATGTCCTAGATCCGCTATGTGTACCATCACGTCCCACTCAAAGGACCATATCATAAGATGAATCAAGAGGTCCCTTGACAAATCCCTGTGGGTACCGCAAGGAAGATATCGAATTCTGGAAACGCGATCATTCACAACAATATCTTGGGAATGATTAAAGATATGATTTAAACCATCGCAACAGTGTCCCGATGCCGTTCCGACTTTGTAGACGTGCCCTCGAAAAAGATGGAATGGTTGATGGTGTTAAATGTGTCGTCGTCCTTTAAAGAATTTTTTTACACTTCAAAAATAACGAAAATATACATACACACCCTTTGTATTTTGCTACAATATACACGCCGTCATACATTTTCTTGCGTTTGCCCGTGGTTGCAACTAATTTATTATACGTCAGAAGAACAGCTCCGCATATGGATTACGACTGGCCATAAAATTATATAAAATCATCAGAAATATCAATATAAATCACTGAATTTATGTCCACATTCGCATTGAACTATTGCCCATCCGTACTCATCGTCTCTTTCTATTGCCTTGTATCGCTTTGACATTTCTTGCACTTAGATACCTCAAGATTACCAAAGTTATAGGCAAACAAATATGTATGATAATTAACTATCTTTTATAAGGATGAGAACATTTGCTCATTCTATTTTGCACACATGCACAAACGAGAACTTACTGAACATGCAAGTGGAAGAGATAAGGTTCAACAGATTGGAGATAATGAAGCCCGTAACCAGTGGGGGAGTGAGGGGGATCAATGCCCCTCTCCAAATTCCGAAAGCCCCGGAAAATCTCAAAAAAGGGCTTTAAAGGCCAGAAAATCATTTTACGAGCGAGGGCGGAGCCAAAATTGCGGTTTTTTTTATGCTTGTTTGACAAAACCAGTCAGTTAGACACTGACTGTGAAATAGTCTGGCTACAGGTTGATCTGATAGGATGTACAAACCCTTTTTAATTGGTGCCTGTTACAGACCACCTTCCCACCGGCTGTTTCCACCTTAATTTAGACCTAAGTTGAGGGACTCGCTTAACAATTAACACCAGAGCTTAGCAATGTCTTGGATCGTGGATTATAAAACCTGACGGAAAATTTGGCGATCTATCTATCCACAGGTCGTAGATTTCTACTTGACTGTTAATTACTTCTGGTTTTGGTCTGTTAGTCAAGTTCCCCCACAAGATTTGCCAATACTTTAATTTTGTCCTATACTAACAAACCCTCTCTTGTTGCCTCCCAATGCCATGCATGAGTGATCCAACGGATACCATCCCATGATTCTTACTAATACAAAAGCTAAGAAGAACAAGCGTAGCCCATAGAAGCTCTAGATATTTCTCTACAAGAAAACCAATTGTGAGACTCTTAGAGATCAGGTATTAGCAAGATTTTTACAAGATAAAGATACACTAACCGAGACCACAGAACATTTTTAATGGACGGAATTTAAAGAACGGGTACAAGCGGCCGTCTTTTTGCCAATATCCCTTCTTCAGTGACAGGAAAAGGAGAATTTTTTTAGGATATAACTATTCTCCTCAAATTTCCACTGGCTCGGTTGTAGACCACCTTCGAGGACGTTGGAAGGTTACTGGACAAACAGGTGCAATGAAAACCGCAAGCCTTTTTTGAAACTTGCCTGCTTATCGCAATCGTTCACCATAGAAAACCATGCTTTGAGCTTTCTGTCGTGCCACAGAAACTACTAAATCATCATCTTATTATTCCAGACTGCGTATTCCGCTTATTCCCTTCAGGTGTGATCTAATACACTTGGTAAGCATTCCAACTGTAAAAAACCTAGGTTCGAGAAAATTGGGGGCGCTTTCTTTCTGGAAATCTCCCATGTCTCTTTAAATGGTCTGAGAATAGACCCCCACCATGGATAAACCAGACTAAAGGTATCATAAGCAGAAACACGGGCTTATAAACGACACTACGTAAGAACCTAAGCCCGGGGGAAAATTAAGAAAGAAACCAGAAACGCAAACGGCAACTATATTATTCACGATACACCCTGGATCAACCAACCAGTTCTAGAGTTGACATAAATCTTTAAAATAATGGTGGTATTCAGGCCCTCAAGATGGCGACAATCTGGTTTCCGATAACAAATCCAAGCTCACTGCTAACACAATCCAGTTAGTATCCCGTTTTTTAACTGTAGAAATCAGGTGAAGCCAAGGCCACACCTCCTCTTGATCGATATATCCCCACATCAACACTGGTGGACATAAGAGAGAAGGGGTTAGACTAGCTCCTACAATAACTAAATCCCAACAAGGCATCAGCCCGAGGTAGTACACCTTGGGTTTTGAAGACTACTGCGGAGGTTATAGCCCCAGCTCTAACTACTATTTTCATATCATCACTTGAAACCGGGAGGCTTCCCAGGGACTGCTTCAAGCTATCATCATCCCGATATATAAGAAGGGGTCCGTACATTTCCACTTAATACAGACCGGTTATTTAACAAACATCTGTGTGCAGTTCAGTAATGGAGGCTCTCATACATCTACAGTCTGAATCACTCGTCAACAAAAATCCTTTGCCAGACAGCCATGTCTTTAGATGGTCCTTCATGTGATCCCCAGCTCATTAATACTATTCATGACATTCAACATCTCAACGACCGGGGAAAACAAACACTGATATCATAGTCACGGACTTTGAAAAAGGCTTTGATAAGTACCGCAGACCGACGTCCAAGGTCCATAACTGTGGTTTCAGAGTAAGCTACATGAAGGGATCAAGACATTCTTGACTGAAGACAACGTGTGTACCCAATGGTTGATTCTCGAATTGGGTTGGATGACTTTCTAGTGTACAATCAAGCACTGTGACAGGACCACTTTGGTTTATTAATCGTTATTAATAATACACCTTGGAGTCCGATCTCTTCTAATATACGCCTCTTCGCAATGACTGCGTCTCATATCGCACTGTTACCTCTCCATGGGAAAGGTACCAGAAATATCTCAACAAACTTGCTGAATGGCAGATGGCAAATTAGGTTCAATGAAAGGAAGTTATGTGATGAGAATAACCTAAGCCAGATCTCCTTTTCAGGTTGGGTAAACACATGAATGGATCCCTACTTCAACAACATCCTGCCATGGGAGTAGAACTACTCCAGGCGATTGAAATGGAACCATCATAACACATATTGCTTGCCAAGCTAACCGCAAAACCCCTTTCTGGGTTCTGTACGGAAGACTTAACGCATTGGTATAGGCATATTAAATTTCTTGCATAATAATCACTGATCATTTTAGAATTGGGGCATCTGTTTTTGGGATCCCTATACCCAAGCCCTCATTGATAAGCTCGAGCTATTCGGAGGAGAGCTGTCAGATTTATCATGAATAATTATAGTCGTAACAGCAGACCCACTATTAATGCCTGAGTTGGTTCCGAACCCCTCATGTGGCTTCTTTTGGGCGTTGGATAGTATCCTACAAGACAAGTAACAGTCATTAGAAACTATTCGCTAAAATAGTTAATCTCCGATTAGAGAGGCGCGCTATAGCTGCTTAATAATGTAATTAGCATCAGTAAGCACCATTCGCGCTAATTGTCATAATTAATTTTCTCCTTTGCAGTATCTTTGTATCATGCGCTTTATTCGTTAGTCGATATTAGCGCTAGTAGGCGCTATGGGGCTGATCTCTATTAGTTTACATTTACCTTAGCCTGCCAAGACATGTTCTTCAAGCTCCTTCAGAACACCCAATGAATACAAACATACAAAAGAATCGCCTGTACAATGCTTATGATGTCGAACGAACGAAACCCATTGCTTACATGCGTTTATTCGTCTGCAATCAAGGAATAAGTAAATTCATTGGCCGTTTCATTTCGTAAGCCTGTAAATTATTCTGAAATGCTAGGTTCACGGTGTGAAAGCAGATATAGTCCGCGGGAGCACAGTCCGGGCTCCAGAGACGATAACGGAATAAAGCGTGAAACTAATGTTACGTTAAAGAGTCCACTGAATCGTATTTGCCCTATTGTTCCCATTGTTGCCCGACTATTAGTACGCCGGAACAATAATTACTTTTCTACACACCGGGTTCATGTTTTGTATTCTCAGTTTTGCTTGGATGATCTGGAGATAAACCATCAGAGAGTGCGTGTCTTGATAAAACACCTGAAATTTCCTAAGTCAGGAAGATTAGGTTCTTGATATCTCATCGTATTTTTTTCTAAGGGTATGTTTGGATGAACATTTCACTTGGTGAAAATTTTCCTCTACCATAGCAGTGTTTCTAGATCATATTACCTGGATTTTGCCAATTTCAGATTTTTTTAGGATATTTAAATAACCTCTTTATTTTTGTATTTTCAATATATCTTTTTTATTAATTTGCACGATAAAACTCATATGCAGAATATGTTATATATATATTGTTTGTAAATTGCATATTTTAAAAAATGGTGTTTATTGTATGCCTTCAATGTTTTTCTATTATGTGTAATACATTGTTAAAAATAGCGATTTTTTTTTTAAAAACACAACACATGCTGTTTTAAAATTGACGGTTTTCTTTCGGGCAGTATTCTCTTTTAAAGCGGCAACTGGCACATTTTCACACAATAATGAAATATTTTCAATTTGCTCTCAAAATTTTTTTTTTTTTTTTTAAATGATAGTCTAGGACAGTGGAAGAACAGAGATATATTTTAACAACATAAAACTAACATACCCCACAACAGATAGGGACATTTGATGTGAGGATAAAGATATCCAGGTAATTTGTAGGCTAACTTTAAGTTTCCATAACTTTAATCAACAAATGTGTATATTAACATTAATCTTTTGACTTTATTACACTCACTGTATTAAAACCACAAAGGTCTGATTATAGACCGGTCAAACAGTGTGCATAGCGTGGGAAACAAGCTTACGGCGTGCGTGTTCTTGTGTTAAACGCCATTTCGCCGTCTGCTGAATTTCGCGTCGCCGGCGACGGGAAATTACAAAATCGGTTCCGTTTACCTATAGGGAAGCTGATTTGGAGGTCTTTAATCATTTCGGGTTAGGGCTTTTGTATATAAAGCTTTACAACCAATGCAAAAATTCGATTTTGAAAATCTTGAGGGCGCACTTTTTTCAAATGTAGCCAGTGTCTCTTTAAAAACTGGTATTATACAAGTCTAAGGACGTCCCGAAAAGATACATTGTCAAAACCGTTGGGTTTTTCTTTGCATTTTAGTTAGGCAAATTCCATTTTATTTTGTTACCCTCATATTATTATCCATCCCTTTGAAAGGGGCTACCACCTCCCGATTCCTTATTAAGCCCCTGTTACTTAGAGTTTTAATACCAATGGATAGCCATAGTCGTCTCCTTTAACTTGATACCAAAATGATAACGCAACATACCTAGTATAATGTCACAAACGGGTAAGGAAATCTGACCTAGATATACCAATGTAACAATGGCAAAAATTCAATTATTACATCAAAGAAGTATGAATAACCATATTGCAGATTTTAAATCATCATTTTACGGATAAAAAAGTTACAAGTCAGTGGATTAAATTCATGCCAGATAATTATGTTAACAATTATAGTTTACAGTACCCCTACACATACGAATATCAAAACAACAAATTTTCCTGACAGGGGGCTCTTGTTCTGTGAGCTGGTATAATTTAGCTGAAAATATTCGTATTATTAATGAACAGGCCAATGGTCGATTGCCTGATTGCCAGTTTTATCTATAAGCTTTTTGTTGATTTGATCTAATTTATTCATAAACCTTGGATACCCAAGAAATCCTCTACATAAGGGGGGCGCCATCTAATTTTTCAGGGCAAACCAATATTAAATTTTGTTAGTACATTATAGGCCTTGTCTAGTTTTTCAACTGTAAAATTGCGCATGTGCACAAAATTACTAATTCCACAGGGGGAAAACGGGGCAACACATTTCCCCACAGGGAAGCTGCCCCCCCCCCCCCCGCCCTGGGCAGGAAAGGGATTAGGCAAAGACACAAATGTTCCCAATAGGTAGACCGTAAACCTAAGGCTAATGTTTTATTTTGTTATTTTTTTTTGAAGGATTTTTAACCAGAAATGGCTCAAGTCGTTCATATGGCAAGCCACACAGGTGCAAAAACCTATTTGACGGTGATGGGGGGCCACACGCTCACATTAGTTTTTGCGGGATGTTGTGTACCCTTTGTAAGTATTTAGTTTAAGGATAATTTTCTATTCTACTTTTAGTGTTCGTCTTGTGCTGATAAACCGGCTTCAATATATGTCCCAAGTAACATAGATTTCATGCTCGCACCTAAAAGAAAATCCTTATTTCCCTAACGATTTTACATACATCAATTAATACAAAAGAGAATTCATTACTTTGGACGACCTACAAAAACGAAACCAGTGGGTGTTTGGGTTATGGTCCCAACACGAACACGATACTTTCATTAATGCCAATAAAATGTTGGAATTGCTCTTCTGGTTTCTCTACTTTTTTTAACCCTTTTTTCCTCCTTCAAGAATGTAACCCTAAAAAATGGTTAAACTTGCAAATTCCATTTTTTCTGATTTAAAATTTAATTTAATTAACTTTTTATTAATTTAAACACCTTTTATGGGTCAAAAAACACCTATTTTGTGGATACTTTGCAATCAATCAAAAGAGGTTTGCTAGCCATGTGAAGTTAATGCCTACATGTTTTTAAGTAAGTGATCCAATTTACCACACCGAATGAGGTAACTTTGTTCTCTCAAAGTTTAAAATACTGAAACTATGTTGTCCGAAACAAAATTGGTGCAAGAAAATGTCAGATGCTGTCAACTACAATCCCTTAATAGAATTTTTATAGTACGACGGTCTCATAGCCCACCTACAATGGTAAAGAATAGGGCACTCGATTTCATTTTGACCCTTTATTCCGTGTGATCTATGGAGCCGCGGACTATAATGGCTCCCCGGAGATTCTATCTAATTTTACACCGTCCAAATTAACTTCCCACCTTGATACCTTGTCCAATGCATGGAAGTCGTATGGCTCATTGAGATTGCCCCTGAATAAGCCTATTAATATAAGCTTGAAGCCAACCCTAACCATTAACCCCCCCCCCACCACTCAATGTTGGGCGGTCTAAGAGCATTCAGTTACTGTTTTTCAAACATTGACCGGGGAGAGGGAGGGCTTAGTTTAAATTGATTTGTGTAAACGATTTTGTCCTACGGTACCTTGTAGTAGAGTTGAAATCATGATAAAAAACATCATGCGTTCCCGGAAGGACCTTCTCACTGCCATCGCGTGTTTGTGAATGGTCACATGAGGTCCACAAGGTCCCAACACGTAGACAGACTAACCAGAGGATCTGGATTCCAGTGTCCATAAATTGAACATACTACACCCACGCAATTTTGAATAATTCTACCACTTGGGGCATGACCTCTAGATGACCAGTGACCCCTCTTGAGAGGTAACTTGTGGGGCACTTCCCAAGGATCATTAAATACAAGTTGTCATAAAATACATGTGTGCATGTGGGAACTCGGTGGGTAATTATGTTTTAGGCCTTAAACATTTTTACCACAGACACGATTTACCCACACTAACACAGCACTCTTACAAAAACTACACAAAATAAAATTGAAAGTCAAAAAAAAGGCTAAAGTAAACCCTAGGTCTGTACCCTTTACATTAAAGTGTGTCAAATGCAATGTAATTTTGGAATTAAGGTATTTCGGCAGTGGCCTCTATACGCAGAAGATTATGTTGTAATCGGGTGAAACACTATTGACTGTAGTAATTTGCCTGAATCTACTTCAAGTGTGGCGTATGGAGATGTGTGTCGTGTGTGTGTGTGTTGTGGTGGTGGTGTTGATAGGGGTGTGGGGATGTGTGTAAGGTGATGTGTGATTGTGGTAAACAATGTAGTGACTGGCCATCATAATTATGATTTTGTATCTGACAAGCAATATAAGCACTAATCTGAGATTAAAAGAGCATGTTTTAAAGGGTCATTTAAGGTGTTTAAATTTAAATACGTGGAGAACTTTAAAATTTGTATTTACATAAGGGGCAAAACCCAATGGGTGATTTTTATATTTGTCAAAGTAATACGCAAAGTTATTATGACATATTTTTTTCTCCTGGGTGACTGCCTGTAAAAAACGATGGCTCCAATTTAGTAACATTTTAAACGCAAAAATGACAAAAATCGGGTCCATTATGTAGCATTCCATCCACATACTAATTGATTAAGAATCCAAAAATATGTCTAACATGCTCTATCGAGGTTATTGAAACTATGTATAAATATCAGCATCAGACCTACAGAATTCATTGTTTACAGTTTTAAAAGCAATATGCAGAATCCGGCTATAGGTGGATTTTTGAAGATATGGGCAAAATATGGTATTTTCTGTCTAGAAACACGGCTTCATGGTAGACTGACATTATTACTGTCATAAAGAATAAACCAAGCAATATAGATTCATATGACAAATTGGAAGGTTTGTCCAGCCTTCATCGTCCCGCCTCAGGTGGTTTTTCCTCGACAAACACTCATATCCTGAGAACCGAAATTCGTCTCAACCTAGTCCATTCTAACTAATGTACTTCTGTGAAAGGACCCTATACAAACTCGGCTCTTGTGTTTGACGGTACTGCTCCAGCCAAGTATTAGGACTGATCACAAGCCTCGGCTAAATTGCAAATATTGACATCAAGATGAAAATGAGGCTCGCAATAGATTTGCTGGACTTCAATGCTCTAATATTCGTTTGCTCGAAACTACAAACCAGAAACTCCGAAAAAGGAGAGGTTCGCTAAATATGCACAGGAGGCATTGGAATTTGAAACCGGTGTAGAAGGAACCATTGTCCCGGCGTACTCATATCCGGACCATGGGGAACAATAGGGCAAATCGTCAGTTGACTCTTTACGCAACATTTATTTTCACGCTTTATTCCGCTTCTCGTCCTAGGAGCCCCGGACTATGACTCCCACCGACTTATATCTGGCTTTCACACGGTAAGAATAACTAACAGCTCCTACCATAGGATAGGACGGAATCAATCACTTCACTGCTACTCGGGATGTGTGTAAATTTTAGCGTGGATACTGATACTAAATAACCCCGATATTTCCCAAATTGACTATGAAGAACTTCTCTCCGAACGACGCATAGTTTCAACATGGAATTAAATCATCATCTTAGACCCATTAACGCTGTTTTGTTACTGAAGGTCATTCCCCATATCCTCAGAAACAGACCAACACAGTCCAATGGTCTACCCGACAGCCGCCCGAGGAGAAATTGTCGGGCCCGTGGGGGGGAACTTTGAGTTAACGGACTGGCCCCCTTTTAACCACTTCGTTTTCCAGAATCCCACACGGGGGATACAGTGCTGGCAGCGGCCTGTACGCTTCATCAGGGGCGCGGGATGTGAGTGCTGTATGATGTAGTTGATTAACTACTTGATTTTTTTGGTTGGAATTAGTCCATATGTAGAGGAAATGTTCACTTTCCAAAAGACCATTTTCTCATGAAATTTGATAAAACAAATAAAATTTGTGTTTCACTTTTTTAATTATAGAGTATGTAAACGGTTTTTTAATAAATATAACTGATGGTTTTGATCATGTTTGTTTCAATAATAATATATAATTTTTGTATGTTTTTTAGTTTTTGATATCATCTCCCGGGGGTGGGGTGGCAGGCACGAAGCACGGAACCCTTGGAATGTTCATTTCGCAAAACACACTCCAAAACACATTTTCTGCATGGTATATTTGATAGAAACAAATTTGAAATGGTAAGTATCCACTTTACAATTCACGACCAGAAAACAAAATCTTAGAGGTTGCACTAAATGTATTACCCGCGCATAGCGCGAAACAATGGATTACGTGGGTTACAGATATTTTCCTCCACGTAAGTAGGGTATCATTGTCGGCCTCCTGTATCCGCCAATGCTCTCTCTCTCTCTCCAGTCTCTCTCGCCTCTCTCTCTCTCTCTCTTTCTTTCATTTCTCTCTCCATCTCTGACTTGTGTCCACAACTGTCAAGGGCTGAACTTTTGAATTTTTTCACGGGCCCTTATGACACGAGCCCCTAGGACCCGCCCGGGTCAATTACCCCCTTTGACCCCCCTCCTCTCTCGGCGGTGACTGTACACCAGAGATGGGACCCCTTGTGGGAGCGATATTCACACTGCAACTATCAAGCATGCTAAACTACTACCTACTTCTATTCTATAGACAAACACCGAAGAAAGTGACATTTTTTATGATCCACGGACATAATCAACAATTTGTTCATATTACTTCATCAACAGTATTTCGGTTAACTATCTCAATGAAATTACATATACCATTGTTTAACAGTTGCGTCTCTTTCATTCAGCAGACGTATACAACGCGCACACTATCAACAATACAAACTTGTGACAATTACGGAGTATCACATCCTACAACAGGGCATCTTAATGAAGAACAGATCGAAGAGGTGTGGTTTTTATTAATGGGCGTTGGTCCAATTTTATAAGCGCTATACTCTTGCTTGTCATATTGACGAACATGGTCCTTACGGAAGACAATGTAGCGTATGTCGCAAGACAAGACGTTTCCTTTTCTGGATTTTTGTTTATCATCGATGTCAATGGCTTTCAACCACATGATATGGAGATTCCATCAAGGAGGAAAAGAATCCATTGGGATGAAAATATTGAACCAACCTTGGCCAGTGACCGAGAAGACTACTACAGAGAATACATTGCAACTTTATGACACACGGCCCGAAGAGGATAGGTGAGTTGAGGATATGTAAGCCCACGGCCCAGTAATCTATCAGTGGTGCAAACATACTGTACAGACCAATCTTACCATCCGCTCTAAGCCCAAAATAGATTCTACCAAGAACACCTATTTTACCTCCCGGACACTAATCTCACTCACACCCACTGACAACTCGGAGAATGCGATCAACAACTCAAGCTGCGCTGACAGTTGTGTTTGATCAAGAGAAAATTTTGACAGGAAAGTCCACTCTTTGGTAATGCATAGTCCCAAATATCCAAACAAAAGGAACCATTTTTAGGGGTTGGGTTCATGCACCGTTACAAAAGGATCCATTTTTGAAGGGTCCACACACGTCTCCCTAAGAGTGTATCGGAGAGCCCATAACCGACTAAATGAGACAGAAAGCAGCAATAATGGGACCAGCAACCTACCACCAGGGGGGGGGGGAAATAATTTCTATTAAGTGTTAATTTTACTAGTTGACTTTTTCCATATGCACCCCTACTTTCAATTACTTTTTTCGCATTTAATTATTTCCACGATAGGATATTAGTTTGAGAATACCATTGGAGTATATAGGTAATGTGTAACATTTTTTAAAATTAGAACAAAGTATTGCAGATTGAGTCTACTATTGCTTGTATACTCAAATAGCAGCAAGTTGTTTTCCCGTAGTAAAATCATATTGTAATATTACCATTCCGTAAAACACAACAAACAATACTGTCTAATGTGACATTGCAAGGACGAGATCCTTTAAATGATGGTAACGTTAGCACGGGTCCTCGCCTTGTTACTTTTAAACCCAATTCTCATATAGTAGCCACGGTAAAAACTGCCATATTTTGGTATCTGCTATAAGAGGCAGCAATCTATCATAACATTAGCAACCAATTGCCATCAAAAGAATACTAACTGTTAGGCAGGGCCCCAGCCAAATCTGTCAACGATTAACCAACTTCGTCAAATAATTAGTAACACTGGCGTAATACGACGATCGACATTGCAGCGCCATGCAGCGCTCACGCTAAGGATTTTTATTTGTGTTGCAATTTTTGGAACAGCTCTTGCTTTGATCATATTGATAGGCCATGATACGTTTCCTATTTAACCATCTTTCCGTGCTACGCGCTTGGGATATTACTTCCTTCACTAATTTTTTTAAAATATTATGTTTACCAGGAAAAGCTGTATCCCCCAAATGAAAAAAAAGAAGTGCACATTATTTCGAAAAATTGAAATACACATGTCAACTCATTTACTTCCAGAATGTTCATTGACGAATATGTACACGAAAAAAAAAAAAAATAAACTCAGCGAACATAGAGCTCTGATATTCACAATCAATCCTAAAAACACTTCAGATCTTTTCTCACAGGTTATGCAGGTCCATTGTTACTGCCCACACTGATGAAAAGATTTCAAGCTATCTCAGGTGTTAGACTTCACCGTATTGAGCTCTAGAATCTGTTCATACCTAAAGGGCAACATACTCACCTCGCTCATTATTTTTAAAATGTATGTCGCTGATACCATTGCCTTCTTGTACATTGAATAGAAATTTATTGTTTTTTCAATGGTTTTAAAAATGATAAAAAAACCTTTTTAAAAAAAAAAAAAAAAAAAAAAAATTTTTGGTTATGCACGAAATTAGGTCATGCCCGTTGCCATGGGCTTTTCTATTTTCATGAATTTTGTCCCATTTACATTTTTCTTTCGAAAAAAAAAATTATTAATGCATATGATCAACGTTAATGAAACAGCAGAATCTCAAGATTTCTTTTATCGCGAACGAGGAAAGAACTTCCGTCAATGCAGCCGGACATAACATTCGAAATCTTATTCACTGCATGCACACTAACAATGGACCAGATGTAAAAAGAATGTGAAGTGTGTTCCGGGCCGATATTGAGTATCATTAGCCCCATTGTTCGCTTTATCATGTGAGGTTATGTCTATCCATTGGTCACTGTTATTCTAGAAGTAAATTGAGTTTGACATTTTATTCATTTTTCTAAATAATGTGCACCTCTTTCATGTGGGGACAAAGCTTTTCCTGGTTAAAATAATATTGTTTAATTTTAGTGAAGGAAATAAGTACTCCCCAGGTCTGGAGCACGAAGTATTTAATTAAAAGGCCAACATTGTATATGTACCATTGGCCTATGATAGTGCAAACGTATGGGGAAAAACTTGCTACACAATCTTAAGCGCACTTGCACATTTTTCACAAAATAGAAATTTCTTCTAATTGGCTCTCAAATGCTAGTCTAGGCCATTGAAGAACAGAGATATATTTTACACATAAAAATAACATACCCCAAAACAGTTATGGACATTGATATGATGATAAAGACATCCGGGTTAATTTGTAGGCCAACTTTTTAATTTTTCCATACTTTAATCAACAACTGTTATATTACATGCATATTTTTGACTCGTACTCGCTGATATTAAAACCAAAGGTTATAGACCGATCAAACAGTGGCATAGCGTGGGAAACATGCCTACGGCGTGCGTGTTCTGTGGTTAATCGCCATTTTCGTCGTCTGCTGACTTTAACGTCGCCGGCGACGTTTAAATTATAAAATCGATCTGCTTTACACCATAAGAAGCTGATTTGGTCTTAATCATTTCGGGTTATGGCGTTTGTATATAAAAGCCTTACAACCATTCAAAAATATCGATTTTGAAAAATCTTGAGGGCGCACTATTTTCAAATGTGCCAGTGTCCTTAAAATTGTATAGCAACTGGCAGAAAATGTGTAGCAAACTGCTAAGCGATACAAGCTATCGCGAGCACTGGCGCCATGCATGTACCATCGTGCTACAAGCCACGTCGGAGATTCCTGGCCCGAAATCATGCTCCCCGACCATGACCAGTTTATCTATAAGGCAGCTATTCAATATCTTTCTCTTCTACTTCAATCCACACCTCTGATTTTTTTTATGATTCCAATCTCCAACTCTAAATACAAATAAATTCATAATAGTAATTTTTTTGTTCCCTGTAGTGGGAATTCTAAACCCACGACCTTTAGATACAGACGAGCGCCCCCAGACACACGCCACGCAATCCGAGCCAGCAGGGGGGGGGAAGTCGTTTCCTTTTTGTATACTTCAATATCAACATTAACGGAATAAGCGCACACATAATAAGGAAATAGCGCCCCTATTCGAACGAGTTTAAAATATATGCTCCTGGAGCATGATTCTGGCCACAATCTCCAAGCATCCTGCGGCAACATCGTGCACGCGTAATCTATAATGTGTATCCATGCATTATCATCTTCGTGAATACAACAGCACAATTAACATACATAAATTTCTATTCTACACACACGCTCGGTTGTGGCCCATAGACTGCACCTTTCTGTGCTATTGTTCCTGTAATATTATTGACGGACTGATTAAGGTACCGATTATACAAAAAGTAAAACAATCTTATTCATTTCCGCACTGCTTGACATACTGACCTTCATTATTCAACCTATCATATCGTACGTTCAGAAATGTATAATACATTATATTATCTAATAATACATAATACATGAGATTAGGGTATAAACTGTACTAAGACGAATAGGTGCGGATATGATATGCTCGGACCAGTAATGGACAACCGATAGGGCTTATAGTTATTACTGCCCTGTGATCCATAAAGTAAATATATTCAATTAATTTAATAATTAACAAAATTACAATAATGACACAATTAAGGTATGATGTAAAATATTACAAGGTAGATCCCATACCAGAAAACAAACAATATATCTAACCTAACAAACACTAACGGATCAGATACAGGACTATGGACAGAACTACAGACTTTTCTCACAATCTTGCTGAGGTTATGTAAACTAATGCGTAATGAGGAAGCAGAGGTTGAAGAGGTAGCTGTTAAGAAAGAAGTAAGGAGAAGAGAAAGAAATGAGAATGAGAATAAGTGAGAGAGAAATAAGGACACGAGTAATTTAAAAGAATTGTACTGGTTGTTGATGAAATGTTTTTTCAGTGGAGCGTTGAAGGTATTTGTTTTGTAATTGTTGTGATGGATTCTGGGCGAATTCATCCAAAGTTTTGCGCCGCGTGATAATGATAAAGTGCTTTTCAGAGGTAGATTTTTGGGAGGGGGAGATGAAGTTCGTCGGCTTGTCTGGTGTTATAGCTGTTGGATTGTTGTTTGTGGGTAAAGTAATTGTGAAGTCGGAGGTAAATGATTTGTTGTGATAGTCACACATGAAGAGCGTGTTTGAAGTTGTTGAGGTGCTCTAATTTAAGTGTTGCAGTGAGTGAAATAATGGCAAAGTGTGGTTCTAGGGGGGTGAGTTTGTGATCGTGCGAATCGCCCATTTGTGTGATGTTTTTTAGTTTGGTGGGTCGGGAATGATAGTTGGAGGCCCAAATGTTGTTACAGTAGCTAAGGTAAGGGAGAACTAGTGTGTTGGAAAGTGATTTTAAGGTTGTAGTCTGGAAGGTGTGTTTAACTTGTAGATTGTACCAATTGCGGTTGTTTTTTGGAGACGCTTTGATGGCTGACCAGAGTTTGATTGTGTTCGTTCCATGTAGTTGTCGTTTCGATGTAATGCCAGAAATTGGGTTGAATGTTGTACCGGGGGGATTGTCTGGTTATCTATGTTAATGGTTGGATGTGATTGGTAGTGTGTTGTAAGAGAAAAGCATGTAGTTAGTTTTTGTGAAACCTTTAAGAGAAAGTTTTTTTAGCCCGAAACCAGTCAGTGATTTTGCGAGTTCATGATTCATGTTGTTAAAAAGTGGCATTAATAGTTATAGGTTTGAGAAGGAAAAATGTTTGTGTCATCTGCAAATAAGATTAGTTTTAGTGTTGGATTGTATTTGATGTTTTGTTGTGTTGATGTATTATTTTTTTGTACAGGTTTTTTTTTTAATTTTATTTTTTGTGAAAAGTAGGGGTCCCAGGGTTGAGCTTGAGGGACGCCAACTGTGATAAGTTTGATTGATGATGCGATGGAGTGTACGTAGACGGATTGTGAGCGGTTAGTAAGTTAACTCCTGAAACCACTCCAAGGGTACTCCACGGACACCGTATGATAAAGCTTGGAAGAATGTTGTGATCAGAATAGTTTGTCGAAAAGCTTGGAAGAGATCAGGAATACCCCCATGGTTGTGGAGGTTTATTTTTTAGTGTAAGGTTGAGGTTAGTTGTTAGTTACAAGGAGTGCCATGTAAGTTGGAGCGTTGGCGCCTAAAACCGTAATGTTCATCGACAAGAATGTTGTGCTTATTTTTGTGTCTTTGGGTGGGGGGGAAGAATGACAGACAGGAGTGTGAACATGAATGTTTTTCAAGTAGTTTTGAAAAAGATGAAGGACAGAAATGCGGCCTTGTAATTTGCAAGTTGGCATCTTTTTTTGTAAATGGGAATGACTTTGGCTAATTTGAGTTGATCTGGAAAAAGTTCCGGTTGAGAATAGTGAGTGGTTAAATATGTGCAAAGAGGGAGATATGATGTGATTCATCCTGATGTGTTAGCAATCCAGGACTATCTTGTCCGGCTGGTACCAAGCACATCTGCTATTGATTTGTGAAATGGTCAGGGATTGTTTAGTGCGATACCTTCCTACCTAGATGTTGTTGAGGAAGGTCCAGGTTGGGGAGAGATCATTTTTTTAGTTTGAATTTGTTCGGTGTGTGTTTTTTCTTGGAAATACGAATAGTGTGAGTTAATTTGTATTGTATCGTTTGTATTGTTGTTTGGTGCTTGTGTTGTTTTTATTCAGGTATGTTTTATAGAGGCTGTGCTTTGGTTTGATTTGATTGGAAAGTGCTTGTTGTCATCCAGGGCTGATTATGGTTACGATTTTTAGGGTCTTTCTTTTGTAAGGGAATGAGTTCATTGTAATGCCTGTAGAAGGTGTAATGAAGATGAAGTTGCGGTACGCTATTGTTAGGGTCATTTCTGTGGAGTATATGTTCCCATGATTCAGTGTTGAGTCTACGGTTAAATGTGGCGACGTTGTGATCTCTGAAGTTCACGTTTTTAGTGATTGTTGTTTTTGTGGCAATGCTTATGCTTAAATGATTGTAATGAGGAATATTGGGGAAGTGATCTGTAGTGTTTTGTCCAAGTGACACAGATCCCAGGTGTGGAGTCTGTGTCTGTGGAGGTGGTGATAATGTTATCAATGAGCGTGCCTATGTTATGTTAATCTGGTAGGTCTGTTAATTTAGGGATATAAGAGTTGCAAGTGATGTGTTCATAAAGTTCTTAATTGGGATGAGTGGAATAATTGAGAAGATGGACATTAAAGTCACCGACACTATAGACATCACGGTTAGTTTTATTGTAGTTCAGTGGAGAAGCTGCTCAGAAAGCTATGTTAAATTTTGGATTGTGTGTTCATGCAGTCTGAAATAACTCCGACAGTTCGGTGTTTGGGTCTATTGTTGTGTTAATGGTGAGTTCGTGAAAAAGTGAGTCAATCTGGTATTGTGTGTGTCGATGCTTTTGTCTGAGAGGTTGATTTTGTAGTAAGACAAACTCCCTTCCTCTGCCAGTGAGTGCTCCTGGAATGTACGTGTAGCATTAAAGTGAGGTGGTTTTGACTTGGTGTTAGTAAGCCATGTTTCTGAAAGTGCTAAGACAGAGAAAGAGTGGTGAGGTGATCAAGGTAGTTAGTGATATCTTCATATGATTTTGTGATACTACGGCAATTGAAATGGAATAAAAAATGAGTCTTTGCTTGATGGTTTTATTCGTGTGTTTTAAGCTGTCGTCAGTGTGATAGCAGAGTCAGAACCAGAGTATTTGTGGGTTGTGGTGAAGGATGGGTGGTTACTGTGAAGGATGGGGTGGTCCCCAATATCGTTTGAGATGATAGGGGGTTGGAGTAACGGATGATGCAAGCGAATTAAGTTTGATTGATGTTCATTAGTTGTTGGTGAAAATTCAATTAATGATGCGCGGAAGTCTTCGTCATGAAGCGGTGGTTTTAAATGGCAGTTTCGTATATAGCGGGCATGGCATTACTGAAAAGAATAGGTCAAAGGGAAAATAATAAGGGAGGGGGTTATACAGAGAGAGAAAAGAGAGAGAATGAGAGAGAGAGAGAGAGAGAGAAAAGAGAGTGGTGTGAGAGAGAGAGAGGGGGAAAACTTGAGCGATAGGTGGGATGGGTAGGTTGAAAAAGGAAGAAAGTTAGAAGAGAGCCCAAATGAGAAAAGGTATATAAGTGAAAACAGTTACTGTAGACAAGATGTGTTGACAGTCAGACAAGACTAAAGCAATAAAGACAAGGACAGAGTAAAAAACGACTAAGGGGCTACTGAAATACAAAATACTAAGGGCATTATTTATACAAAAAAATTAAGATACAGCAGATTGCTACAAGAAATTACTTTATAGAATTAACAGAAAAACAGAAAAATTTAAGTAATACCAAAAAAAAGGGGGGGATAATGCTTAAAAGCAAAAAAAAATCTTTCTACAGAGACAAAGCTAATTTAAATGATACCAGGTAGGTTACAATATACTGTTAACAAAAATACCAAAACCAATATTAATGTATTCAGGACGTTGATGAGTTACAAATGTGACCACCAGCCAGGATGGAATTGGTAGATGTTGATCGATCTAGGGATGGCTTTTTGTTCCCGCGAGATTTGAAAAAATGCTATGTTATTGCAAATATTGACGGGGTAAAACAATAGGCAAAAACAAAATTGTTATTTCTTATTTATGCATACCAAAAACGATGATTTTTAAGTTATCCATATTGATTGTCCCTTTACAGAAACAATAAAGGCAATTGATAAACTTATTGAAGTTATTCCCAAGTGGTAATAAATTTTGCTATTGTTTTACAGTGGTGTACATGATGGATTACAGTAACAATAGCACTGTCTGTGTGTCGCCCTCCAGATAACCAATGGTATGGCTTTTGCCCCCAAAATATGTTAAATCATGTACCCTAATGTATTAACATGATATTTAATCAACAATAATGGAATTTCTTTAAAAATAAGCTTGAGAGCATTTTTTAGAAACGTGTTATGCATTGGTAGATTTTTTCCGTCAAAATTGACGGAAATATTAAATGTTTAGAAAAATTGTCAAAGTGTTTGAGAAACAATTCAAATTATCTTCAATAAGTACAGGTATTAAACATAACACAAAATTAGGATTCAGTATTTAGGAAAAAATATGTGACATTCAAGAAAAATTGCTAATGTTATAGTACCCATTATTGTGCTCTGTGAAAATCATTCCAAAGGTGTCAGTGTTGAAAGTTTTAGTTACGTGTGTTGTCACTCGGCGATTATCATCGTTCAAGATTATAAGAATTCTATTATTTTGATTAGAGTTCTATTCATTTGACGATGTGTGGACCCTTCGAAATGGGGCCACAGTTGTAATTCTCCGCTAGATAGCGAGAGGTCGGTTCGAGACCGTGTATTTTCGTCTTTATTTAAATTCTGTGCTCGCCAGGTTTCTCGAGCTTCTATAATAAGATTTCAAGTTACTTCTCGGGTTGTGAGTATCATTTACTGGATCCTCGCGTGCATTGAATTGAGTTTCGCATCGTCAGAGATTCTGCTTGAATCATCCACATGGCCAACCCTTCCTAAAAAAAACAAAGTATTTGACGAAGGATTATTAGATTTTAGTGTATTTGGGTGGTGAGTTCTGTACTCCGCGGTAGATCATAAGGATGTGTGAGAATAATGAACATAGTATTATTGACAACTTATTTTTATATTACCATTGGAGAAAATATTCACATGAGAGACCAGTCACAGGAACACTGTACTTCATGTCACCGCTTTTCGCTGTGGATATGTGTGTTTAATGTTACTACCTTCGTGCTTCTGTTATTGTAAACACGGATACTATACTAGTTTTCATTTTAACTACCAAACAAATCAAAGGATTGTATCTAATGTCTGCATAGCCTGTGCATTATGTGATTTAAAGTAGTCATTTAGTTCATGGTTTGATTGATTGATAGATTTGAGTTCATGGTTTAGTATGTTTGCTGTAGGTTTCTTTTGAATCTCGTATTTGCTTCTTTATGACCCTTTTATTATATATAAGTATTATTTATATCCACATTACTTCTGTTGAAAGGCACCTATTACAAACTGGCTTACTGGTTGCTAGAAGGTAGTGCTCCAAGCTCAAATTATTTATGGACTGATCACAGCAATCATGACCATCGTGCTAAGATTACTAAATATTTACAGTACTAGATGAAAATGCGGCTTCGACAATAGATTTGCTGGATTCAATGCTCTAATATTCATTGCTCGAAAACTACACCAGAAAACTCCGAAAAAAGTAGGGAGTATCGTAAAAAATATGTAAAGGACATTGGAATTTGAAACCGGTAAGAATAATACAGCTTACCCTAGGAGAGGGAAGGAAAATCACAACTTCACCTGATACTCCGATATGTTTAAATAGAGGGGGATACTATACTAAAATACCATCCCAATGTTCCCAATGACTATGGAAGAACTCTCCGACACGCGCATAGTCACATGGAATTAAATCCATCATCTTATTTACTACCATCGCTGTTGGTATGAATGTCATTCCAATGGTATAATCAGAACAGACCAACATCATCCAATGTCTACACAGAGTGGCGTGGGGCCTTTGTGGGAGCGACCGTACACTGACAAAACAAGGCAAAAAACTATCCTACTTCTAAGTTCTATTATTATAGACCAATACAGAAGAAGACATTGTTTTTTTTTATGATCCCCATTTTTTATGATCAACAATTTGTTCAATTACGTCATCAACGGTATTTTCGGTTAACTATCTCAAAGAAAAGTTACATTTAAGATGTTATTATAGTGGCGTCTCTTCAATTCCAGATTAGCAGACCGTATACAAAACGCAACATGAGCAACAAACTTGTATAATCTGAATGTGGCAATTACGGAAGTATCATTAATAAAACAGGGCCATCTTAATGAAGAAAGCCGATCGAGAGTGTGTTTTTTATGGGCCTGGTTCCCCCAAATGTATAAGCGTTACAATTGACCAATTCTACAAATCTGCATCGTCATATTGACGGAACATGGTCATCGGAAAGGCATTGAGGCGAGTGATGCGCAAGGACGTTTCCTTTTCTGGATTGTGGTTATAAAATTCACGGGGGCAATGGCTTTCAACCACATGATATGGCGATTCCATCAAGGAGGAAATAATCCTGGGATGAAAATATTGAATGAAGCCAACCTTGGCCAGTGACCGAGAAGACTACAAAGAGTACATTGCCAACTTATGATCACGACCACGAAGAGGATAGGTGAGATGAGGATATGGAAAAAAAAAAAAAAAATTTTTTCCACGCCCTAGTTTTACGTATCTATCAGTGGTGCACACATAATGAAAGACCCATCTTATCATTCCGCTCTAACACAAAATAGATGCTACAAGAACCCCATTTCACCTCCCGGACACTATATCATCCACTGACAAAAACAAATCAGAGGGAAAGCGAACAACTGGAATCTGCGCTGATAGTTTGATGATCAGGACTGGTATTTCAGAAAACTCTCGGAGACCGCGGGGGGGGGGGGGCTCACCCTAATCCACAAAAAGGCAAAAGTCCACTTGTTCTTGAAATCTTGAGAAAACAAAGTTCAAACATTAGAGAAAAACTTGACAGGAAGGAGTCGACTGTGTGGTAATGAATCGAGTTCAAATAGTCCAAAACAAGGGACCATTTTACAAAAAAGTCCACTTTTCGATGAATTAAACATTCATTAGAACTAGTTCGCCTAATTAGGTTAATTCTGGCTTATATTAGAGAGGCGCGCTATTAGCGTAATGAACGCTAATTAGCATTCATTAGCAAACCAATTTCGCTAATTGGCATAGTATCATTTCTCCGCTGCTCGCACGTACTGTATTCCGTGTATAGCGTAATTAGCGCTAATTGGGCTGACCTCTAGTAGTTACATTTACCTTAGCCGGGCAATAATGCCCTTCAGAACAACCCAAGCTTACAAAAAATTACCAAAATAATCGCCATCGTGCTAAATTACTAAGCTCGCGATAGATTTGCTGGACTTCAATAATCTAATTACCTCGTGCTCGAAACAACCACCAGAAACTCCGAACAAAATGGAAAGAGTATCACTACTAAATGTGTAAAGGCATTGGAATTGAAACCGGTAATGAATATTAACTGATACCATATAGGAGAGGGACAAAAAAATCATTCAACTCACGCTAATCCGGATATGTGTAATGTAGCGGGGATATAATACATAAAATACCACCCCAATGTTTCCCAAAGTGACTATGACGAACTTCGCCACACGAAACATAGTTCACATGGAATTAATCCATATCTTATTACCACATTACGCTGTTTGTACTGAAGTCATTCAAAATTTATTATCAGAAAACAGACCAACATATCCAATAGTATACACGAGTTGGGGCCCCCTGGTGGGGAGCGATGTTTGTAACAGAAACAACAAAAATAAAACGTTTGTAGTATCTGAAAGTGACAATTACTAAGTATCACATCGTACAACAGGCAATCTTAAAAGAAGAGTCGAAGAGGTGTGGCTTTTATGTGGCCTTGGTTTAAATTTTTATAAAGCGCTATATTCTGATCAATTCTAATAATCTGCATGTATATTGCCGAACCTTGTCATCGGAAGGAAATTGAGAGGCGTATGTTCGTCAAGGAAAAGGACGTTCATTTTCTGGATTGTTTGATTTCATTGAGAGCTGCTTTCTACCACATGATATCAAGATCATCAAGATGAAACAAATCATTAGGATAAAGAAATTATTGAATGAAGCCAACCTTGGCCAGTGACCGAGAAGACTACAGAACCGAGTACATTGCAAATTCTTTATGACACAGGCCCGAAAGAGGTATAGGTGTGAGATGAGGATATGGAAAGTCCACGCCGTAATCTATCACCCGCTTTCCCGAGGTAGATGTACCAAGAACCCCATTTACACCGCATGAGAACTATCTCATCACTGACAAAAACAAAATCGGGAGGAGGAACGCGATCAACTCAAATCACGCTGAAAGTGTGGTGATCAAGACTGGGTATGTCAGAGAAAACACCAGGAGTACGCGGGGGTATCACCCCCATTCCGCAAAAGGGGAAAAAGTCCACTATTCTTGCTATTCTTGATTAAAAGGGTCCAAAAGTTAGAGACAAAAATTTGACGGAAAGTACATTCTTTGTAATGAAGAGTTTAAAAGTCCAACAATGACCATTTACAGAAGGGTGCATGCTGATACACCAAATGGTCAAGGGAACATGATGGCAAAAATTATGCTCCTGAGGCAGTGGAGAAATATTCTAACGCATATGCTCCAGGCCATATTTGCCATAGGGTCCTGGAGCAGATGCATTAAAATTTGACTGAATTCGCTGATGCAGAGCACTTTAGAATAAGACCGTTGCCAGGTCAACTGGCTCACGCCTAACTTTGGTTCTAGCCACGATCACATGATTCACAACACAAACCTAGGCAAATCATACTTCGGAAACAGGTGATTGAACCAAGCTTGAACCAGTAACCAAGGCTACTAACATGCACTACATCAGTGATTATTCTCCAGATTCTTATGCTCCATGTCCTGGAGCCTATTTCGGCAAAAAATCTCATTAGAAGCCGTCTGTCTATAAGCGTGTATCAAGAGATACCTTGAAGTGAGCCCCAATTTCGGGAGTAGCAACAATAAAAATACATGTTGTTTTCGAAGTTAGGTGTTTGGAGTTGCTAGTTTGTTTTCTTTTGTGATTTCTGTACTCCGGCAGAGATATAATAAGATGTGTTAGAAGAATGAAATATTTTGATCATTTATTCATTATATACATTGAGGGAAAAATATTATGGTTCACTGTTAGCGACAGTCACAGGAACACTGTACTTCATGTCACCGCTTTCGATGGCGAGGTGTGTTTAATGTTACTACCTTCGTGCTTCTGTTATTGTAAACACGGGGCCACTATACTAATTACTATTTAACTAGCAACCAAATCAAAGGATTGCATCTTATGTCAGCATCTTATATAGAATGTGCATTAGGGATTTAATGTTAGTTTGCTGTTAGTTCTTTTATTGAACTCCTTTATTATCGCTTCTTTATGACCCTAATTGTATAAAATCCTAATAGTAACTTTTACAAGTAAGCCCAATATGGAAGTGTTTGGAAAAATTTCTGAAAAGTTCGAGTGTTTTGGGGCCGAAAACCGAAAAGTTATTTTTTCTGATTTCATGTTATTGTATTGAAAAAGCTGCTGTCACTCACACACACACAGCTTATCGTATTAATCAGAAATATTTACCTTCTAAAACTCCCTTTGGGCAAAGTATGGAAATAGTTGGGATGCATTCACTAAACTATCAATAAACCCAGATAACAATACAATGTTGGGCCAACGTTGTCCCAATACAGTTACTCAGCAGTGGGACCAATGTTGGCAAACGACATTGGCCCTACGTGTTTTGTTCAAGGCCAAACGTGGAACCAACATTGTCATGGGCCACCTAGGACCACTGTCGAGCCAATGAGAAAAAAATGCCCGTTGGGTATATATCGGGCCAATTCGAGCAAGATCTAATTTTCTTGCCATCCTGATACTAGTACTGAACAGTTAATCTATTTTTAATCATTAATTTTTTTTTATTTTTTGGAGGAGTGAAGGGAGTGCATGACATTAATCCCTACTTTTGAATAAGGTAGGGAAAGAAATTTTGCTATCAACCTCAAGGGTGATTTACAATTAAGTAAAAAATGACAATGTGAAAAGGTGTTGTTAGCTGGAAAAAAAAATGTGTATTGTGGTGTTACAATTTAAAAACATGAAATACTCTGTCATTATTTCGCTTTTGAGCTATAAATAATCATGTTGTGTTAAATAGAAATCCAATTGCGTCCATTAAGAAAACTTGCATAGAGCAGCTCAGTTAGGGAAGAATAAAATAATCAATAATTTCATAGAATAGATGAGATGTACCAAGACCCGGCCCAACATATTCAAAAATATTGGGCCAAGATTGACGGCCAGCGTGTATTTGCCAACAAAGTTTACATGTAAATTCAATGTCACCCCACCGTTGGTCCGACGGTGTGCTTGCCGAACCCCCCCGCGCCGATCAGATGATTGCCCAGACCTTGGCCCAATGTAGTCTGCATCTGGGAAGTTTGTGAATGAAGCATATATAGTACTTAACAGTTATTATATGCCACGTTACGTCCCTGGAGGGAAATGACTGTCAACCTGAAGATCACCGCAAAAGGAGGTAGTAGAGTTATTTGTCTTGTTAGATCTAGGGGCAATTTCCCCTAAACACAAGGGCAGGGGGTCCGCTCCGGATTTTTGAAAAGTGCAGCAAATGGCATCGAGGGATCGTGCGGGAGATCTTCAAAAACCTATCAAAGAACTCGACCACCATGAATGGATTTGTTGCTACTTGGACAACAACCTTCAACTCAACAAATCTTCTACTGTCTGCAGAAATCAGAGTGAACGGCTAGCACTTGACCCACAAAATCTAGTAAATGGATTCCCAATGGAGACTTGCAAACAACTGCCAAGCGGGTATATATGCTACATCACAGACAGAAGCAGACGGGAGTGTTCATTTTGCAGCATAACATATAGGTTTGATTTATGCCAATATAAAAAACAAACTTTCTAGACCGCACTCAGTTGCAAGACAAAAAATATGACCCATGCCACGACCTCTCCACGCAAATTCAGCCTACAGTCACAGGTTACATTGGATTTGCGTTCTGCTCAGGACACCAGTTTTCTCTTTGTTCCTCATACCCGCACCAAATTGGTAATAAATGCTCTACGTCGCTGGACCGTCTGTCTGAGGATTCTGAACAAGTGCTCAACATGGCATCGTCCAGTCTCTTTTAAAGACTCAATTATTTTACCTTGATTTTGTTGTTGTGTTCGTGTTTGTGCTTCTTTATTTACCTTTCTTTGTAAGCGCTGTGATACTTAGCAATACTGGTTTGTATAGTATAGTATAGTAAGTATTATAGTATGTATAGTATAGTATACGCCACACAAACACACACCACACCGACATTGTTTTTATTTTTAATTTGTTGATCGAAAACAAGATAATCAGAGAAGGAAATTCCCGTTTCGACGCAAAAGAAACCGGACCAACCGGAGAAAACTGAGAGCAAACCATGGACATAGAAAGAAATGAACCAAGTTCACTGCCCAGAGCGAGGATCGGACCTAGACCATCTGTGGTGCAAAGCAAGAGAAGATCATCTCATCCGCCTTCTGCATACCCTAAGAGATTTTCTTTAGTAGAATGTAGATTTATTTATTTATTCTGTGGTATCATTAAAAAACATGTACCAACTATATGGAATGAAGGTAGGCATGTATTTGTGTATAGTGTTAAGTGAGGCAGGTGTGTGTGGAGGTTGTGGCTGTATGTCGTAGCCGTCTACCCATTTTTCGGACGGGACCCTCTGCCACCAAACATTGTCACACGTGTTGCAGGCGAATTGGCGAGTCGAAGTCTGTATCTTACCCTGGAGCTGTTCCACTGTTTCCTCGTTCAGCCTCAGAGAGTTCAATCTTGAATTAATTTCCTATGACACAAACGTAACATATTGGAAATGAATGACTTTTGTGTTTATTGCATAATGTTAGGGTGCTCATCTCGTACCTCAGTTCCTCAGTTCAGGTAAATCTTATACTGACAGAAGTAAGCAAGGAACCCAGCACGAAAACACGTCTTCGTATACAATTACAAATGAAGAGCGCCGCTCATTACTCTCATTACTGAATGGTGACATATCTGTGATACAGCTTGGGGAGATTTTGGAAATTCTGCAATGTGTGTTCATGACGTTCGAGAGACTTTTTAGACCTCAGGTGGTCAAAATTATATGCGCATTGATAATGGGAAAATCCGGCATGGTCTCGGCTATCGTAAGCTGAAAACAGAATTTAAATAAGACTTTCCGTTGTTGAGTGTTGGTGTTGTCTTTGTCCTAGTAACTTTGCGCCATGAGTCAATCCCGGAATTTCGCGGAAATTGAGGGTTGAAAAAGTACTCCTAAATAATCGTAGATTATGCGCGATATAATGTGACTAGTGAGATGTACTATCTGTGTCGGTATTACTTTCCTGAACCCACAGTGTCATCATTGCAAGGTGACATTTACTTTTAATAAGGTGACAATGCAAATTATGCATGGCTATTCGCCCCGGCAGTGGAACCAAGTTTGAACTGGGAAATGCAATGGGAATATTGATTGCTGTCATAATTATATGCGCGGAACCGTGTTTGTGGGCGCGGTCAAGCATGGTTTGCATGACACGTACAATGTACACACAGATTCGGTTGTGTATATTTGCAAGGGGGGCGGTGCATTTGTTGCATTTGAACTTAGGTCAGTCAGGAATGTACTACACATGCGCGAATTGCCGTCGGTGACTTGTCACTAGAATCTTCTATACAGGCTTCAATAGAGGTTTGTTTGTGCCCAGTATACAATTATTGCAGATACAATGTACTCTTGATTTTTTCCATTTGTACAGGGGTCAAAATCAGAAGTTGCTCCAAGTTTGGTAAAACATCAACCAACTTGTTCATCTAGCTTAATGTGTCAAAATAAGGAATAGTTGGTAGCATCTGCAATACATAGTTATCATATTGTGTGACAAAATGGGTCACAGGGCAACATAATCCAATTGGCATTGACCTTCTTAGACCTTTATCTCGGTAAGTAAACATTTAACATAACCAAAACTTTTTAGAGTCCTCTTCCCTCAGGCAATAATTTTCAAGTATTTAAAATATAATCAGAGTAACTTTCAATGTTGACCCCTGTACAAATTGAGATTGACCTTTTTTTACCATTTTAGTCATATTTACCCTGTAACTCCAAAAACCAAGTGGTACAAACTATACATTTTTGGAATTCTTATTATTAGACGGAAAATATGGCATTCTTTTCAACATGATTGTGACATTTTAAATATTTGACCCCTGTGTAACCTTAAACTGGTCCCTATTGAAAAAAGTGACACCACAATCTGTTGAATCTGGGAGTACTAACTACCTAGCAGTGACCTAGGGGGTCTAACTACAAAATGTACTGGGGGATGAACGAACTCCTTAAATACAGCCTCTATGATATTCTGCTCCACCTCTATAACCACTTTGTAAGCGCAAACGTGGTAAAAAATAATAAGCTTATAACCTGGCAAATTAGGCTGCTCAAAATTACTCTTAATTACAGTTCCAAATAAGTTTGACCATACATAAAGTGCTTAGGGCTATACCGTGTGTACCCAACACTTGGTGTCAGCCGCAATAAGTTTTGAACAAAACCACATGGTTACTTCTTCTTTATAGTAATGTAAGATAGCACTGTTAGCTAACATCCCTGAAAAAATCATAGTGATAGAGTTAAGTTTTTAAGATATGACCCCAACAATCAAGTAACCCGCAGGACCCATTTTACAAAAATTAGGAGCTGATAACCACAAGACTGGCAATGAAGAACAGAATGGCAAATACAATATTGATTGCAATCAACATTTACTTGCCAAAATTTCTTGCAGAACAAGTTCTACTGGGTCAAATAACTGAATTTACATATTATTTAACTGATAATGATAAAACATTAATTTATTGTTGATAAAAAACGTTTCAAGACGATATAAAACTATGACAAGTCATAGACAAACTCCACATTACATACAATGATAAATGCGTTGGGCTGCAACTTGCTTGGTACTGAAAATAATGTCACTCTCAACTTTATGTTGAGAATTGTTTTCAAAAAATTGTTTTCAACACAAAATTCAATAACAATATCAATATATCCGTTCTGTCATTAACTTTTGGGTTAAGATAACTCTGTGTGTCGTCACAAAATGATGATGAATGACTAGCCCTAATCCAATGCTGTCTAATCTGGACAAATACAAGCTATACGAAGAGTTTCGCGTTTGTCAGACTTCCTAATTTAATCGGTTAATTATTGTGTTTTAATGCATTTATTAGCCGTTATACCAATGGAAATATCATATGTTCATATCTGTTGCAGTGGGCTTCTTATAAAAAATGAAAATGGTGGTTGGACTTATAGATTCATATTGTAGTTCTGGGCGCAAAACGTACGGTGCCGTATTTGTAGTTAAAAGGCCTCAATTTGGTTAAATTGGTCCTGCAGGTTACTTGACTCCTGTGGTCATATCTTAAACATATTGACTTTACCTTTATAAACTTTTCAGGGACATTAGACTAACAGTCCCATCGTATCCCTTACAACAAAGAATTAGTAGTCACGTGCTTGTGTTCAAAACTTATTGCGTTGCGTCACTAAGTGTTGCGTTTTTTTTTTTTTGGACACCAACACACACGGTAGGTAACAGCCATATCCCATATTCGCATAGAGGACAACGGAATAAAGAGTGAAACTAATGTTAACGTGAAGATTCAACTGAATCGAGTGCCCTAATAACCGTTACATACATGTGGACTATGAGTAGGGAGACGGAAACCATATCTCCTGCCACAACCGTGTTTAAAGCAACTAGAGTTTCGGCCGGGAGCCCTATCCTGGCTCCATAGACGATAACGGAATAAAGCGTGACTCTAATGTTTGCGTGAAGAGTCAACGAAATGGAGTGCCCTATTCCTTACCGTTGAGCCGGACTGAGTCGTAGCCGGACTATAATTACTTCTACACCTGTTTTTATTATTATTATTAGTTTACTCTTTAACCCATCGTCCAACCAAGTGTTTTTGTACTACGTTCACGACAAGGGGGGGGGGGGGGGGTTACACACCCCCCTTATTTTTTTCGTATTAGGCGAATATCACCTTTTTTGGTATCAGTGTGTAGCTAACATATGTCCTTTCTCTTCAAATCAAGTACAAACATATCAGTTTAACAACATGAGATCGTCATAGTGACGTCATACCTGAGAGCTTATTTGTTACGCAATTTGTACCAATGGCAAAAAATTCATGGTTTTTCGACGTTTTTGCCATTTATATGCAAGCAAATTATGGTTTTTATTTGGCAATAATGGGGGCCAACTAAACAACACAGGTTTTACTCTAAATCATAAGAAAAATAACAAGTATTTTGCTTTACAGTAGCACATACTTCCTAATTACCGTTTATATGGCGAGGTCCCCCAAAAGGATCGAGCTAAAAATATAAGCGACGGGCCTTTATCAAGAGGAGTCGTTGTTTTTGGTCTGGCAACGTTCAAAGTTGCGTGTTGTCACGTATGAACCGCGTTCGGCTATCAGCCTGCGCCACGGCTTTCGTCATCGTGGTTGTTGGATGTTGAAACTCATTGTTCGTGTCCATTCTTCTTCGCAGCTCTTTCGCCTTCGCATCTGATCAGTCATGCTATTCAATCTAAAAAACCCCCCCTTCCCTCCCATGAGCGTTTTGCTTATGCATCTTTGGCATGGGCTGTGGCGGTTTTGAGTGCCTTTGGCCTCTACTACATGCCGCTTCTTAACGTTAATAGGGATGCAATTCTTCTAACTTTTATAAAATCTATCTTCCTTGATATGTATAAGGAGGGAGTAATCACCAGGAGTAATCCCTCTGTATATGGGTAAAGTATGAACACTTCCCTGTCCTGACCTCCATTTGATCAAGATTTTCTAGTATATTGAGTAAAATTAAGTAACTCTACAAGTAGACCCTTGGGAGTTGACGTAAAGGTTTTCCATTCCACCTGCTCTTGATACTTTATTAATTAAAAATAGCTGCTTAAATATCTAGATGTTCCATATAGTTTATCAAAGTTATGATTGTGGGTTAAATTCGAGTTCAAATGCTAAGTTATGGAGGTATTGTAATGGTTCAGTTATCAATGTGGCAGTGGGTTAGGAGATTCCCTCCCGTTTTGTTCAATTGTGCCACGCAAAATTGGGAATTATTTGATTTTAATTTATAGCCTTAAGAGTGGGACCTCGGGGTTGGGTTAGGGTCTACCACCCGATTGTAAATTGTTGATAAACATTGTCCCTTAAGAGTAGACCTCGGGGATGGGTTAGGGTCTGCCACCAGATTTGGTGATAATGTTATTCTGGAAAGTAAAACTTATGAGTAACCATCTGGGTGTAGATTAAGCCACCCAGTTATCTGACTTCCATGTTTTACAAATGTATTTGTCACTAGCTTTAGCAGATTTTATAATTTCGATTACATACATGTATGTAGGCAATTCATTCTACAATTGTGTTAGTTATGGCATCTTGTAATAAATGATCTAAAATCAGATGCGGCGAAGCAGCAGCCAAACAGCACCTCTCGTTTCTCGTTTCAGACTCATTCACTTGATAAAGTACCATTTTTTGGCATTTTACACAGTAAAATTAGCAGGGGACTGTGGTGAAAGAGTGCGCTTCCGGATAAAATTTTGAATTTTTGCACGCAAGTACTTTAGACATTGATAATCCATAAAATTGATGGAAGCACTTGTCAACCCCCTTAATGGACCCAGCTTGGGTTTCAAGGTTATACAGGGGTCAAAGTTGTAAAATGTTCCGATTGTGTTGAAAAATACACCATGATGTTTGTCTGGTTGCAAGGATTCCAAAAAAATATAGTTTATCTTATCTATACTGTTAGAACACCGTTTAAAATTTTGCTGTTTAAAAATAGGGTTGTTTAAAGTGCTGTTGTTTAAGTTTTAAACAACGCTGTTTAAGTTTTAAACAACGAACAACATTGTTTAGTTTGTTATAACATGTTGTCTTAAACAAGGTTGTATAAGTTTTAAACAATTGTTTAAACTCGCAATCTTTAACCAACTGCTGTTTACCCTGGTCATCGCGCAACCTTGTTTAAAAGTCAAATTAAACAACTTGTTTAAAAAATTTAAACAACTGATGCTTAGACTTTTAAACAAGTTGTTTAATTTTTAAACAAGTTGCTTAATTTTTAAACAAGGTTGAGCGATGACCAGGGTAAACAGTGTTTGTTTAAAATTTTAAACAACTTCATTAATTTTGTTCTATATGGCTTATAGTTTCGGATTTATGGGGTAAAAACTGTAAAATAGTGAAAAAAAAGTCTATTTTGGTGTGCACATGGGTCAAAAGTTAAGTTGCTTTGATTCAGGTAATATGTGGTGCAAATTGTTTCCCTAGCTTAAAGGATTGATATAAGGAATAGTTTGCCTTATCTTTCATTCTTACTTTCCACGTTATCCAACAAAATAGGTCACAGGTCAATAGAATCCAATAGCTGCTGTTATATTACCCTCAAAATTTTGATTAAAAATATTATTTTCTCAATTTTATTTGAGAAAAGATTTCTCATGGGAAAAGTACTTTGTTCACTATAAAAGAGAGAAAGGGGAATATCCCTAGTGTTGTTTGTATAACGGTGCACCTGTTAGATTGCACAATAGAGTAAGTTTGTTTATGCTTTAAGATCAAAACATTGCATGATCTGGGGGTTTCCGCCATAAAGTTTTATATGGGAAGTGATGTAATTCAGATGATATAATTTATGTGAATTCCAATTGGTCAGCTAGTGCAAGGTTATGTTTATGCATGATGCTGTGGTAATGTCTATTTTAAGACTTGGGAACTTTGTGAAGTCAATATATAATGGAGATTTGAGTAAGGGCTCTCTGCCAGCATCCTCTAGTAACAAGTAGCTAGAAGTTATAGCTAGTTCTAATCTGCAATGTGAAGCAGACCTGTAAAGTACCATAGTGCCAGGATTTATAATTCCATGTGAGCCGAAGTCGCTGTAATTATTCTACTGTCATCTTTGAAGCCAAAAGTGCTGGCAATCAAAATAGGATTCCAAATTGTGGACAGATAGAAATCGTGGTGATTATCTTGGACTGATAATACTGTGGAATATTAGTGTCGTCGAGGGACTTATTTAACCTTGTCGTCTTGAACTGCTGGACAATTGTTATCTTCAGGACTGAGAAGATTCCCATGGAATATATTACCTGAGGAGTTTTATGTGAACTTATGCGCTGTCATTTTGGAGTCTTTGCTGTGAGGACATATCATCGTTGAACTGCAACGCTTCTTTTGGACACTAGGTATCAATCTGATAAATTGTGTGTAATTTTACTATTATATGTAATGTTGTTTTGGACATACCAAATTCTTGAACCAAATAGATCTGATTCAAATCATTAAATCTGTTATATAAAATTTAGATCACTTGTGCACAAGGCTCATTTATTTGTGTTTGAAAGGTATTTCTGACCTTTGACGTCTACGAGACGTCATAACACTGCCAATAGCTGCCAATAGCTGTTGACTTTATTTGCCATTTTGGTTAATAACCAAACACTTAAGATTGACAAAACTACTCCTATATTTCATTCTATGAGCTGAACCAACAACTTGAACCCCGTTTTACAAAAATGGGAGCAACTTTTAACTTTTGACCCCTCTACAAACCAAAATTGACTTTTTCACCACTTTTACAGTTTTTACCCCATAATTTCAAGCTATAAGCCATAGGTAGTATAAACTATACCTTTTTGGAATCCTTGTAACCAGACAAACACCATGATGTACTTTCCAACACAATCGGACCATTTTAAATATTTTACCCCTGTGTAACCTTGAACTCCAAGCTGCATGGGGGCCATGAAAGGGATGTGGCAAGTGCTTCCATCAATTTTTTTGATTATCAATGCATAAAGTACTTGTGTACCAAAATTCAGTTTGTATCAGATTTGCACACTCAACGAGATCTGTGCACTACAAGTCCCCCACTAATCAAACCAGTAAAACGGATTACCGCGGAAATTTCCTCCGAAAAAAAGTACGCAATCATGAATCTCCTTGCCGCTATGTAACGTTTTATAATCCGCCGGACACACAAGGTTCGCGCTTTCTTCCCTTTGTTCTTGTATCCCTGACTATGGTTCCTGGGCGGACTATTCTCCTCTTAACACCGGTGGGAAAGCATTTAAGAAAAATTTGTGAATACAAACAATGACAGAGGTACCAAAACTATAGATAAAAATTAAAACATTCAAAAATTATTCGGTCAACGGGTGAATGATTGTTTTTTCACGTTTACTTTCATAATGCCACATTTATACCAGTTATGAAATCGGTATTGAAAAGGTACCCCGAATCGTGAAACCGAAAACCTGGGACTGCATAGCCGCAAACCAGGTATCCATTAGCTTCTATGTATTTCAACTTGCCCAACCACCTTTACTTAGGCCCTATATATAAAACGTATTTTATCTTCAGTTTAACATACTATCGTGTGCACGGGTGATTTACGGTAGATCATATATATGCCTAAAATAAGTTATCTATACTTGACAATTCAAAATGATATTACCTGAAGTTTGATCGTCTTTGTTTCTAGGTTGTCAGAAAACGACCTGGTAAATTGTAAGGGGAAAATTAGAATGTCCAATATGGTTATTGTTCTTTTATGAATAATATCATGGATATACACTATAAGACACGCGAATACAATGCATGAAAGAACTCACTTAGTAGGTAATCAGCCTTGCGGCTTTTTTATCGCCATGGTAATACGTAATATATCTCTGATCACGTCTTGCGGATATCGTCCCTTAAACAATTCTTGCCAATCCCGAATTACCTGTGGGCGGTGTAAAAATACGCGCATGGAAAATAGCAGGTTGGAAATAATAAATTCTTGTCAAGCCTTTCATTGCCAGTTTTGGGAACACGCGGTGAACCACGTGGTCACAACACATACACTTTTACACAATAGCGGTTTAAAAAGTGTACATTTCGTGATCCTAACATCTATAATTTTGTAATGTTTCCTATATGCACGAGAAAATGTTATTTACAATTTTTCAGTTGATTCTGACGGTGCTTTTTATCGAGCAATTTGTATCAACGGTGGCCCATAGGCATGTGTTGTAATTTGTCCGTTTACAGACAGAAAAAATCAAAATTATGCATTCTTCCAGAGTAGATCGAATTTGAAAGTAAGATTAATAGGCACACATACTAACTTAGGCCTAGTCACAGGTTAAGAGTCGGATCACGATGGGCCAGCGTTAGTTGAGTCCAAAAATATTTCTCGGGCTATTTCGCGTAAATCTAGTGGCACCACAAACAAAAAATGGAAGGTACTAGGATCACGAAATATACCTTTAACATGTTAAACATACAAACGTGCGCAACTTATACGCAAGAAATCGATATAACACACAACTCATGTTTATTCTGCGGGTTTGATTCGGCATTTAGTCTGCCATGCGCATACATGCTAGTGCATATCCCGGGATGCATATTCACCAAGAATCGTTATTTTAGCTATTTTTTTACCTTTGTGTCAGTAGTAACTTCGCCGTTAATCGCGCCGGGGGGAAGCCAGATTTTACAAAACACGCACGGTGTATTTTTTCTGTAGGCACGGCGCGGTTGTAACGTATATACAGATAATAAGATATCAAATGAAAACAGGGACCACACCATATGGCAGCAGCAGTTAATTGCGACATAGCGGAAAAATCACCATTCTAGGCAACATGGTGTGTTCGTTGCCAATATTTTGAAGTCACACTTGTATGTGCAGTGAGTCACACACTACGGCGGCCTGGAAAGTATTTTCTATGGTGGTAGTCCGAGCCCCGACTGAGAAAGATATTATCTAAAATGGTACTGCATGAGAGGTTAACGTTATCAGCCCCCTTCACCCCCCCCGCCCCTTAGAGAATGTGGTGTAAATGACGAATCTAAATATCTTCAGAAAAAACAAAGGGGTCTATGGAAGTTTTAGATCAGAGGGTCCCGTTACTATGTTTTGTTTTGGATATGTATCAGAATTAGTCAAAACCTATGGAACCTAGCGATGAAATAAAACACTTCGGTGCTAGCAGACACGAAAAGTGAAACCGCAATCACCAATGGTCGCATCCATTTCCCGGTTTTTTACCCCAATGCTTTAGATATTTTTCCAGTCTGAGAATTTTCAAACACTTTTTTTTTTTAATATTTAGAATCAGGATTACGTACTTACCGGACCGCCGTCGTCACACCACCGACGCAATACGCAATACATGCAGATGATGACATGTGCTCTAATTGTTTAGCTTGGTTACAGTAGTATCATACCAGAACCAATTTTTGTGTACTTTGCATGGCCTACTGTAGTCATCGCACGGATGTAAAATGTAAAAATTTTTGTGCACTGGGTACACACTGAATGGAAACCTACCAAGAAGATTTCACCATAATTCATGTTAAATCTTTGTAATGAATAAAACACGGGTTATTAGATGTCAATCATAAAAGAGCACATCACACATGTTCTTTTAAAATTAAATAAAATGGTCATCTCAATTTCTTCCCCTGAATATTCGGACCAGTGTACAGTGATGTATATATTACTACATGTATGGGTGTACATGACTAGCTTTGACTCCAGCAAACAAATGGTCGTATGAGGGTATCAGGTAAATCCACCCGCTGGCTTCACAGGAACAGGCACTGCATATTCTTTTTTTTTCCTAGAATTCAGAGCTAAATTGTTATGTCCATTCAGTTGAAAAGATACAGGTGGTTAATTCACCGCCCCGATTTAGATTGAGCTGTCCTTTTTCAGGAATAAATAAACCTCGAGCTTGAGTTCAATTACAAAGTCACGTATTATGTTAAAGGTCCATGGCCCGATCGCTAATAGCCTCGTCCCCAGAAGCCCAGATTTTACCGGAAGTGGTCAACATTTTGATATCAGAAGAAAGCTACTATTTTTCTCATTTACCCTGTGAAATCTTAGGGCCAAAGGATGTTTGGTTTGGAAGTAATGAGCGAAAATGTACCCCAATTTGGTCGACCAATATTAATTTTACACAGTACTCTATGGGGCTTACGAAATCACGTTTTCTGCTCTCACATGAAAACGCATTGAAATATCGGCGCGAAACTTGACAGGTGGGGTTTTTGGGTGAAGGCCAATCTATCAAGACGAAAACTTCATATCCTTAAATCGGGCAAATGATTCGAAAACATTATGTTTTAGATGCAAATAATCCGAAACCAGTAAGAAGTCGGTCGAAAGAAGGGCGACGATTAGTACTTTATTGCGTCCACCCCTTCAAGGATGGTGTTGTTTGCTAATAAAGTTTGATGCAACTCCATTTTCATCTCCAACTGCAGCAGCTTGTGTGCAGTTTGGCCAGAATGACATCCAGGTGTTCAAGAAATCCATGTTCAAACCTGTGATTTGCCTTATACTTTGCACAAGCAGAGCAGTGTGGTAATTAATTCATGGCTCACTACCACCCCTTCCCGTGATAATCAATAAGTATATAAGGAAACTAGGGTAGATGCATGCATATACAGGTAATACCATTCATTTGCATAAAGACTGCATAAACATGAATACAGTTTTAAATACTATTCCACACCTTTAAACCTTTATTTTCATGAAAGATCAAGGTCACTCGTAGTCTTAATTAGACCGAAATATGCAAATAACGACGTCATCGTAATGGTGTTACATAAAAAATGCAGGTAATATGGGACACCATTAAATTTACATATTCAAATAAAACGGTGATTAAGCATCAAAAAGCATATTTGTGACTGTTTAGTAAACTCCATGTTGGCATAAAAACCGAACATAAAAAGAATTTCATCAAGTCATATCTTGAAATCCTGCCCATCAAAGTGAACCAAAATTGCACACAGGATTACTCAAGACTACTCTCAAAACATGTCATTGACCAAGCAGTTGCAAAACCGACACAACAGTGAAATGTACTGACATTAAAACCACGTGCTGTATCAGATGTCATGGGCCTCAGTGATTTCAGCAAGGTAGAGTTTCAAAGCATAATGAAATGATGGTGATGTCACTTACCATCAATAGTGTGTGTCCACCATGTGCCTGGAAGCATTAGGTGCATCTGCCACGCATGCTGTTCACCAGGTTTCTGATGCTATCTTGGGGGAGATTGTTCCACTCTTCCTGTTGGGCTGTTGTGAGTGTACGCACATTAACAGGCGGAATCTGCTTTGCCGAAACACGTCGTCCGACCTCATCCTACAGTTGCTCAATCGGATTATAATAGATTCACGCTGATGGGGAAGGCGGGAAAAAGTTTTGGACCTGTCGAATGCATGGAGTAGGGCCGTGACTTGCGCCAGTGTTTAATCCGATTACAAATTGATTTTGTATGGTGAAAAGAACGGCCAATTTGCAAAGAAGTAGATCTATTATACGAACTGCACAACATAAAGAAAAAAGACAGGCCACTAATCACCTGTTCAAATCTTGGATGGGCATGTCTGACGCCATTCAATGTCATTCAATTCCACCTTCCGGCCACACAGCCTTCCACTAAATATTGTATGGCCATTGTAGCATTGCGTTTTGTAGTTCTCGAGTTTTGCTTGGCAACCATAATACTCTTTATATTGCTTGACTTACGATGTATTATTCGAAATAAAACTCTGTCCCTGCCCCTCCATTAATCTTAATCCCCATGACAGAATAAAGGTTAGCCTACTCTCAGCGCGAATCTTCACCATAGAGGAGTGCCAAATCGTGTGAAACACATTTTACAATGGGAAGGAATTTGGCCATGAAGACGAGGTTAGAACGAGTTTTGGGTTTATTCCGTATTGAAATGCGTTTCACATGATTTGGCATTCCACAACTCTCTCGAATATATAAGGTCCGGGAAGCAAGAGCACCATGGGTAACCGTTCAATGTTCTGCTCGTCCGGGTGCTCGTCTAGGAAACGTGTCTTAAGCCGAGCTGTATGGGACCTGGCATTGTCCTGTTGAACTGTTGACATCAGGTCCAGAAAGTGTTCCATGTCAGCGCATTTCACTGTTGTGTCCGTTGGGCAACTGCTTGGTCAATGACATGTTTTTTAGAGTAGAGAATTGAAGTAATCCTGTGTGCAATTTGGTTCATTTTGATGGGCATTAGAAGTGTGATTAAAATCATTAAATCTGTGTTATATTATAAAATTCAGATCATTTGTGCGCAAGGCTCATTTGTTTGTGTTTAAAGGGTATTTCTGGAATTTGACGTCCAAGAGACGTCATAACAGAATTGGGGGCTCGTCCGGGAATTGAATTGAGATTGAGCCTTATTGTTCAGAATTTAGACATTAGAAGTGTGATTAAAATCGTGCACATTTTGGCATACACAATTTTGTGTGTATTACATGTACTACTGTGTAGATTGGTTCAAGTTGAGTACAGCCACAATGGAGTTTAATCCAGAAGAGTTTATTGGGCAAATAACTTGGGAGAAGTTTGATGAGCTGAGAAAGCCTGAGTTAATGAAATTAGCCAAGCATTTACGACTTGAGGCAAAACATGCTATGAGAAAACATGTCATCAAAAATTGTTTCATTGAAAAATTTGTCCAGGAGGATATTTGTGATAGCTCATATTTGGATAGGATAGAAGAGGTTCAGGAACAAGGCACTGGTGATGCCATCAAATTAAAACAGCTTGAGATTCAAAACGAGTTAATATATAGAATTGAAAAAGCTTGAAATGGAACAAAAAGAAAAGGAACTTGAATTGGAAAAAGAGAAGTTGCAAATGCAAAAAGAGATGCAACAAAAAGAAATGGAATTGCAAATGCAAAAGGAAAAGGAAATATTGCAAAAATGAGATGAACAAAAGAGCTTGAAGCTCAGTTAGAGTTAGAAAAATTGAAACAACAGGCTAGCTCGTCAGACTCTTCCGAGCAAACTGGTTTGATGCGGCGAAAATATTCGCCTGGTTCCAAAATTTCAGGAACAAGAAGTAAACAAGTACTTCTTACACTTTGCCAATAGCTTGAAATGGCCCAAAGAATCTTGACCTTGTTGCTACAGTCAGTGTTTATTGGTAAAGCCCGAGAAAGATATTCGGCCATGTCCATTAGACAGATGTAGTGATTATGGTCAGGTTAAGCAGGCAGTGCTCAAAGCTTATGAATTGGTGCCAGAGGCATATACATGTAGACAAAAATTCAGGTCTTGTCAGAAAAAGGATGACCAGACCCACGTAGAATTTGCCCGTGTAAAGGAGCAAATGTTTGATCGCTGGCTTCTCGGGCAAGAAGTCAGGCAAAATTTTTGTCAACTTATTGAGTTTGATGTTAGTTGAAGAGTTCACACAGTGTCTACATCTAGATATAAAAACACATCTGGATGAGAACAAAATTGATACCGTACGTGTGTGTGAAGCAGTCATAAAGGCCGATGATTATGCTTTGACACATAAATTGAGTAACACTAGTAGGCCTAGCCAAGAATTTACTAGGTACAACAAAAACAACAATAAGTCGGGTTCTAACAAAGCGTCTCATGGTAGCACACAGGAGGGGAAATCCCAGTCAGGTTCCCATGAAAAGGGGAGCAAAGAAAATAGTGGTGCTAATCAAAAGCATGGGCCGGGACCCAAATCACAGTTCTCATGCAATCACTGTAAGAAGCCAGGACATTTAAAGTCACGGTGTTGGGAGCTGCATGGCTACCCGCCCAAAAAGGAGAGAGCCAAAGGTGAGTCAAACCAATAGGTTATGCAGTTACTTTGAGGTCAAAAGTTCATTCTTCTGTTCAAAAACAAGAAATTCCATAAAAGGGAATTGACACAGAAAAAGTAAGGGATGACTTTAAGCCTTTTGTTTTGGAGGGATTTGTGTCACTTTCAGGTGATAGTTTAAATCATTTGGGACACGTGCTCTGCACAGTCTATGATATTGGAAGATGCGCTTCCATTTGATATTGAAACTAGCGCATTGATTCAGGGGATCGGTATGGATTGTATTAGTGCCCCTCTTCACAAATGAATTTGAAATCAGAGTTGGTTTCTGGAACTGTCACAATTGGTGTTCGACAGGGTATCCATGTTGTTAGGGAATGATTTGGCAGGGGGAAAGTTCTCCCAGATCCCATAGTTCCCAGGTGCCCTGTACAGTGGATAAATTTGATGAGGAAATAGAGATTTTCCCAGCATGTGCAATAATAGGTCAATGACCAGAAAAGCCTTACAGGAAAACAGTGAGCAGGTGATGAGTCAAAATACTCATACATATAGGAAGAGTGTCGAGGATGACTTGGTCCCAAATTTAGAGAATACGAGGGAGACTAAATTCCCTAGTAGTGAAAATCCAGCCCCTGAGCACAACAAAGTGACAAGCTGGTAAACAATGAAAATCCAACCACTGAGCATGATAGAGTTAGGGACCAGAGTCCCTTTAAGCCATGACAAGCTGGTAAATGAGCACCACAATGACCCAGCACTAAAAGGTTAGTTGAGAGGGCATTGCCGCAACAGGAAGCAGAGCATATTCCTGTATGTTTCTACAAGCAATCATGAGAAATTGGCGGCCACCCGATGCACCTGTAGATGAAGAATGGAAGGTTGTGCATCAAATTGTAGTGCCAAAGGTATACCATAGGGAAGTGATAGGCATAGCCCATGATAGTCCCATGGCAGGACACTTAGGTGTGATAAAAACACATGACGGAATTAGGAGTCATTTTTGGTGGCCTACACTCAGCAAAGATGTGTCTGAGTATTGTAAGACTTGTCACACATGTCAAATGGTGGGCAAGCCCAATCAGAAAATTCCTACTGCTTCCTTGCAACCAATACCAGCATTTGATGAGCCATTTAGTAGGGTGTTAATAGATTGCGTAGGACCACTTCCAAAGACCAAGTCACGAAATCAGTATTTACTGACCATCATGTGTGCTTCCACAAGATTCCCTGATGCTATACCTTTGAGAAATATTAGTGCACAAAATATAGTGAAAGCTCTAACAAAGTTTTTCACTCTAGTAGGCCTTCCAAAATCAACTCAGTCTGATCAAGGATCAAATTTCATGTCAGGTTTTGTTCCAACAAGGCATGGACCAGTTGGGAATTTCCCAGTACAGTTCTTCAGCATACCACCCAGAATCCCAGGGGGCCCTAGAAAGGTATCACCAAACATTGAAAACAATCATCAAATCCTATTGTTTTGAATTTGAGAGGGATTGGGATCTCCTGTTATTTGCTACCAGGGAAGCTGTACAAGAGTCATTAGGATTCAGTCCATTTGAGTTGGTGTTTGGTCACAAAGTAAGGGACCATTGAAACTACTGAAAGAAAAGTGATTGTGTGAAAATCCTGATGTGAATTTGTTAGACTATGTGTCTCAATTCAGACACAGGCTCCAAAGAGCCACAGAAATTGCCAAACAAAAATGAAAACATGGTATGACAAAGTTGCCAGAAACAGAGTATTCATACCGTACCAGGTGGCAAAGTTTTGGCACTTTTTCCAATACAAGGGCATCCTTTGCAAGCCAAGTATTCTGGACCATATGAGATTGAGAACAAAGTGGGAGACCTTGACTATGTGATCAAAACATGTTGGTAATGAGAGTGCTCATAACATCACAGAAACAGTAGCTGATCAAGACAGCACTGTAAACAATGAAATATTAAATATTGTGTCATTGCAAAATTTTGAAGTGTACTTGAGTACAACTGTGTACCCAGTTCTAGTATACACGGATCACAATCCGTTGACTTTCATCCACAAGATGAAAAACAGAAATCTAAGACTTATCAGATGGAGTGTAACTCTACAGGAATACAATCTGGACATAAGACATCAAAGGAAAAGCAAATGTCTTGGCAGATGCCTTGTCCAGAGCTGCCTAAATATTTGATCAGAAATTTAGTATTACAACTTGTAATATAGCCAGATTTTGGAAAATTTTCATTTCATTCAATTTTCTTTTTAAGGGGGAGGATATTATCGAGGGTTGACAATCAGAAGGACTTAACTCAGCACTGAAAGAAATATTAAAGAATTTCTTTAATTCTGCTGTAATACTGCTTTTGAGAAATGTGATGTTTAATATTTTCTACTAAGCAATCTATTCATTACTCAAAATGTAAACATCTCATAAAGCTCATATATGGTACTGTAAGCAAACTTTAGTAATCAAAGAACAATTTTTAATTGAGAACAGCAGAATTCTTTAATATATCTTTCAGTGCTGAGTTACGTCCTTCTGATTATCAACCCTCGTTATATTAGCCTCCATTTCCGATTAAAAATATTATTTATTTGTCAATTTTATTTGAGAAAAGATTTCTCACGGAAAAGTACTTTGTTTATGATAAAAAAGAGAGTGAATTCCCGTAGTGTTGTTTGTGCAAAGTTAATCATGTACCTGTTAATTACATCTAACAACATCCAAATTACACCAAACAAAAATCTTGTCAAAGATGAAATGGACAATGAAATTTTTATAAAAATGGACCAATGCATTATTTTGGGCATGAATCTTTGTTGACTGCTATTTAAAGGCACTATCAGATTTTGGCCACAAATCAGAAAATTGAAAAATAATCAAAAATCAGATAATTTGCGATGTCTGGAACATTATAGCTAATCCCCAATATTCCCTGCAAGTTATCAGGCTGAAAGCAACCTAATAAAGACAACAATCTAAGACAGATAAAGACAAGATTTTATTCATTACTGGTCCATTCGGACGCTTTCTACAACACGTAACTGGGAACATTTTGATGGCATTCATATCTTTGAACAAGCATTTTATTCCTTTTTTGGCATTTGCATTTGGAAAAAATAACTTCGCAAAGTTTACAAGACTTATTTACTTTTAGACGACTACTGCAATTTCTAATAGTTTAACGTCTTGAGATGGCGCACTCTGATAGTAGCGCAAAAAAAAAAAATAGCAAACTGTGGACGGGGACAATACAGACTACCTGAATTCAAACGACTGTAACTCGGCCTATAGACCGTATTCAAGATGACGCAGCCACAGACAATGTTGTGTTACAGATCATACATTCCGGACCAAATTCATAAAACCTTACGAAGCCTAGTGGCACTAAAAATGGGACTTAGGTTGCCACTAAGCCTAGTTGATACTAGTTGAAATTCATAAAATCTACTTGTGCTAGTTGCCCTTCTAAGATCTTGCTACCTTTAGAGTTGATCCAGAGCAACTCTACCTCACTAGTTGGCAACTTAATCATTGAAGAAACATATATTATTATTATTTCTGTAAATATTTTACCAAAATTAAACACTGAATGTTACAAATTATTGATTTATAGTTATTGAATTTAATTAAAACAATGTATATATCATTTGATAAAAAAAAATGGTGGTAAAGTTTGTCTTCAATTTTCATTTGCATTAACCATCAATGCCGTAATAGCATCAGTGAAAACGGAAAGGAGGAACTTGTGGATCAGGCCCAAAATAATGCTGTTATTTGAATGAAAATAATCAACCTTACTGAAAGAAATATTAAAGAATTTCTTTCATGCTGCTGCTGGTCATAATTAAAAATTTCTTTTAAAATTTATAAAGTGTTTGCTTACAGTACCATATAATGAGCTTATAATGTTTACGTTTGAGTAATGATGATTTTTGGTACAAAATATTAAACACACATTTTCGCAAAGCAGTATACAAACAGATTTAAAGAAGTTCTTTAATATTTCTTTCAACTCTCAACTCTCGAAATAGGTTTGCTCGTGTGTACAAGCCTATATATACGGAATCGCTACTACAATTATATCGTCATCATTTTGATCATGTTTCACAGGTTATCAAAGCATGTTAATCTCTGGAGATGAACCCACTTCAAACACAAAAGTAGTCATTTAATGTATTGAATTTACATTCCCCACACTGCAGCCAAGCCATTCCGCCAAAAGCACCCAATTCTGTAGACAAAAGATTGAGCCAGTTGGGCAACTAGATTTTCCTACTATGTAACTAGTTAGCAAGGTTCTTAGTAAGGTTTTTATGATTTCAATTTAGTTGTCAACTCCGTAGTTGCATACTTGGGATTTTAGAATCTTACTAGGCCTTAGTTGCAGCTAAACTAGCAAGTTTTTATGAATTTGGGCCCTGGAACTACCATACGGTAAGCTGTCAATCGATCCATGTTTACGATTGCAACAGGACCTTGACAGGTGGAAGGTATTGTAGTACTGGAATGCGTCTATCTTGTCCACCAACATGGCTGGCTATCGATGAGGTGACATCAGGGGGTAGCTACCATAGGTAGGGACAGAGTGGACAAAGTCCACTGGCCCCGATGGGTTAGGGGCCCCAAGAGGTTGGAGAAAAGAGAGAGGTGAGGGAAGACAGAAAAAATAAGAATAGAGAGAATAAGATGCAGGGAGAGAGAGGAGGGAGGGACGAATGGAGAAAATAAATAAGATTTGCAAATTTTCAAATAACAGGGCCTAATGCTATTACGCTGTATTTATCAGGGGCCCTTCTAGAATTCCTTATACTGATGTCAATGTATAGTACGTTTTCGGAAGAGGATCATTTGGTGGTCTGGGATGGGCAGGGATGATGATCAAAGAAGGAATACCTGTCTTCATGTTTAGTTGCCAGTTGTCCAAAGATATCACTTTTGTCTAACCTTCGGTCATTTATAATCTAACAAGTATACTGTCTTGTAAGTAGGTATAAGCTGCCCTTGCCAACCTATTACACCGACCACTTCTGGAATAAAACTTTTTTTAATCAATGATGCAGCTATTTAATGTTCAATTTAAAAAGAGCCGGGAATCAAACCATTTGCGTATTGGTTGAAATGAAAAGGCTTTGAAAATCGTGACCGTGAAATCGTGAATGGAATGGAAAAAAGTGAATGGAATCACAAAGCTTATAATCCTTAAAATCAATGAAGTGTGGTAGTTCACCATCATTGCAGAGGCCATATTTATTTTTTATTTACTTTCTTCAACCTCTGCATTAGTAAGATTACCTTTTTAGTCTGTAGGATTTTGGTAAGATTTTGTAAATAACATGGGTCTAGTACAGTAAGGGTAAATGTAATCAGGGGCCATCTGATGTAACATGGATGGTAATGTAGCGACATGGATATGGTTAACATCATTAATTTTTTGTGGTGGCCTTTTTTTAGTCCAATAATCTTACGATTTTCCTTGGTAAGTGGCCTCCTCTCCATGCTAATGGAACGGCTTGGTCACATGGTTGGAAGATCGGTCTTGGGAAAATACACTATAGGCAGTTCTGCATTTGAAAATTACAATGGGCCATTTACCAGGGCCCCTAAATACCAAATCATAATGGCGTTGGATTCACTGACATTTGTTATAGGTCCCGCGGTGGTGGCTTTTGTTATTCTGTACTTAAATTTTGGATCCCTTCTTGACGTATTTGACCCAATGGCAAATTCAGACCTGCATACTATTCATTAATGTCTATCACTTGTTTTTCTAGAATAATGAGGAATTGGGGGCCCCGAAAGTTTTAGAGAAAAACGAAAGAGTTTGAAAGAAAAGGCCGTGGAGGGGCCCTTAAAGACTAAGGCATACTTGCCTTGAGCGTGGATTCAGTGACCCGTGTTATTGGCCCAAGATGACTTGTGTTTTCTCTTAAATTTGTACCAATTCTTGCAATATTTAACACATACGCAAATTCAGAGCACTAGATTTCTAGAATGAGGAATTGAGGGCCCCCAAAAAAAGTTCTAGAGAATACGAGCGGGTTTGAAAAAAAAGAAAGGCCTTGTAGGTGGTCCTTGAACACAAGGCATACTTTTATTTAGCGTGGATTCAGTGACACGTGTTATGCGCCCAAAATGACGTGTTTTAGAAATTTGGACTAACTCATTGCCGTATTTGACACATTCAGCTCTGAATGCTCTTTATTACACTAGTGTCTGCAGAAAGGGGAATTGGGCCCCAGAGATAAAAAAGGCCTTAAGGGAGCAAGAGAGAGACGTAGCCTACCCCTATTAAGATATAGATTAATATTGTTATTATATAATATTATTTTTCAAACCTTAATATGTGAAAGTTATAAAAGTTATACGAGTCTCTATAGGAATGCTGGTAAGAGGACCTACACACAAAATATCTAAATACTTCATACGACAATCAAATATTTGGCTAGTGTGTGTCAAAAAAACTTGGTTTGTGGCGGAGGGGAGAATGCGAAGAGAGAGAGAGTCATCTCTAACACGTATTTCATAAAATTTGAAAATTCTCAAGATTTGCGAGGTCGGGGCTCTCGAAGTATTATGTAAGCGCTTGTTCTTCTATTTCTTTTCTTTTTTCCGATGTATTATTGAGTAAAATTTTCAGACGTATTATTGAGTAAAATTTTCTTTAATACCGCTCGAATGATATCTGTTGGTTCAGGTTCAGGTTCCGTTCGAACAGCCTTAATTTTGAATCTAAATTTGCATTAGGATTGAGAAACAGTTACGTATTAGGACAAATCTCGACTAAGAAAACGCAAAATATTATTATGGAAAATAATTAGAGGTATATAGTCGTTCTTTTTTATAACTTTCTTCTATGCATAAACATTTAGCATCATTTTACTTCAATTAGCCACACGAAAAACATGTATTATTTCCATCGACATCACTATAATTATGATAGCGTTCATCATAACAGAATACGTCTTCAATCTGCAATCATACATAATGCTTTTTGTTTGTTTATTGTCAGTTAAATTACAGTGATTCCAGTTGTTGCCCGTAAAGATTGTTGCGTTTCAATCGTTGTGTATTTGTGTATTGCGTGTTGTATAGGTGAGGGGTGCGATGCGTAATATGCGCCATATTGGAGGACTGTTGAACTTTGATCTAAGTTTTCGAGCATACCTGTACCTAGGGGCCCAAAGTTGTTTGGGTCACGGGCCCCGAACACGCTAGCTACGCCACTGGGTGACATGTGACGTCCACGCCTTGCAACGAACAAAGCACTGCCCGGCAGTATGCGTGAGCACCTGCAGGGCTTGTGCTTTTATAAATTGCGCTCAATCAGCCGTGATGAGGCTACTGAATGCTTAACTGTATGGGCTTATCTTTGCCCTCCAACTATGCAATAGCCCCGCAAGTGCTACCTTGTGTTTTGTAAACATTGATGTCACTCATCTATTGAATACGGTCCTTACTCTACCCCCCACCCCCTGTCATCCAGTGCGTCTTCCATTGAATTTGGTATAATACTTTTCTTTAATAGGTATTCAAGCGCATTTGTGTTTAATTGTAGGTTATCTCTTGACGCTACTACCCATGTAATCCCGTGACGATTTCTACATAACTATTAATCAATGTCTCCCGGTTTACTCCCGCCACAGTGAGTTGCATGTTTTACTTGCTGTTTTCTTTTTGTTTTGTTTAACTTGTAAGTTTAACTCATACGCACGACACTTCATTAACCAATAATCTTCACAACAAACGGAATATTAAATTTCATTTTTATTCAATTTATTAACTCAAACTTAATGATCCGGTTTTTTGTTTATGAGATATACGGCATACGTTCTATGCAATTCAAAAGATTTTTTCCTAGTTTTGCTTCATATCTTCTCTTTCAAAGTTATATAAATATATATTTATAATTTCTTATATCTAACACAATATAAATGGTTAAGGTATAATGAATATATTTACACTTTTTAAATAATAAACATAAAAATGTTGCTGGTTAATTTAGATACATATTTTTCAACATACTAGCATATAATAGTATTTAACAACAAACCCACCTTCGGCTAAAAGAAAAGCGAATTTCAGGCTAAAAGAAGAAAGTCACTTCGTTGGAATAATTAAGGAAGAAACGCTTACAATAATAACAACCTTTATTCTACGTCAACGAAAGTCAAGCTCACGACATACGTCCAGTCACAGCTAGCGATTGGCGCTCTGTGCATGCGCAACGCCCGATCTAATCTTGGAGACAATACACGTAGTGCGAAGGCTCCAGAGCTCAATCGCTAGCGAGAATAGAAGTAGTCATACGCTTTAGTCTCGAAAGTTTCCACCAGTTCATACTTATTTTCAGTGTAAAAAATGAAAGGAAATGGAAAAAAACGCCATAGATCCGATCCTTGCCAACTTTGAGCATATTTTGTCATTCTTTGAAGTTATATACAGTAAAACAATTATGCACTTGTCAATTTCAATCCAGGCCCGGGGGCGGTCCCGGGACTAGCTGGGACTTAGCCAGGAATGTACATTTTGCGGTCGTGACACCCCGCCTTTGTCCTACGCTAAAGTAGCATGAAATCCGGGTAGCCGGGCTTACATTTTTTGTACATTCCCGGCTATGTCCCGGCCCCTACTAGCCGGGCTCGGTGTGCAATCCCCGTAATATCTCGGCGAGGGGGGCGGGGACTGCTTTAATAAACTCTGGTACAATCCCGGCTCGGTCCCGGCTTTGCGACAACAGTTTAAATCATACTACTGTGGATCGCCAGAGTGTCAGAACCGAGCCGAAATCACCACATCGGAAGTTTTTTTTAATTTTGGATTTGAAACCAAAACCTCGTGTAGTTGGTTTGTTAAAAAAAATCCACATTATCCACGCGATATCCGACCACTAAAATAGCAGAGTAATATCTAAAACCCTGCATCATAGCTGCCACGGAAACTTCAAGCCAAACAAACAAGATCATCATGGTCGCTTGTCGGCTATCTCTGTGATAGTGATATTGCTAAATTAAACGTGAATATGCAAATGCCGTACTCTGGTCAGTGGATCACTATATTTGCGACCGTCAGGGGGAGGACACTGAACATCTTTGAATGAATGAATGATGGATTGCATATATGCCGAAAGATAACAAAGAGAAAAACGTGCATCTAAACACAGCATTTATTTGTTCCATAGCGATTCAATATTTTCATTTTTCATATAAAATGCCGCGGTTTATGCAATGAAATGACAAGATTCCTGCATTAGCACGAAAAATCAAAACCTTTCCATACCTACGGTGATTCTGAATTAAGAATCAGAAAACTTCTAGTTAAGTTATGTGATTCAGTTGATATAATTTTTTTAAAACAGTCCGGTACATTTTTGATGTTTTTCTGGCGATTTACGTTGAAAATATGATCCTCGGATTAGTTCATATCTCGGACCGGGCGACGACGTGCGTGTGTGCTACTTGTATAGCTTGGCTTTACGACATGGAAGAGATCGCACTGCAAGGTACCTATATAAAATGGTGATTACTACAGAGTTGACGGGCGATATGCTCACCTCGATAACCTGGTTTTTATGGTGTTACACATGCGTTAAAGTCCCCGTTTATGTCACGGCGGAGCCGGGAAATTTTTTGTACCTCCCGGCTTAAGTCCCAGCGATCATCAATGATTGTCCCGGCAGGGCGGGGACCAGCTAACGTACATTCCCGTCCAAGTCCCGGCCCTTCGGGGCAACATTTTTATGACATGCCGGCTCGTCCGGCATATACCCGAATGTCCCGGGACCCCAGGGCCGGGGAGGAATTGACAAGGCATGTAGGCTGTTTTAAACCAATGCCATAATACACTGCTTTTAAAAAAATATTGAGGTTACGTGGACACCTTGCAGGAGCAATTCGAAAGAAACCCCAAATCTAACCATTTTATACCATTTTACGTCTAGGAAAATGTTAGCATTAAGGAATTTAGACAATGGTCTTGTGTAAAGGATTAGGGTTTAACAACTTGCATTGTTTTTGTGACTGTTGAAACCATCCTCCAAAATGTAATCATACGTGATTAGGGATACTTAAGGTAAACGTGGACTTCCATTGTTATATCGATGTGTAAAACAAAAAAAGCCCATGTCATCACAAATTACACGTTTCAAGTCTGTCTGAATTTAGGAATAAAAAGATAGGGATTGTGTTTGCTATCTAATATCGTGTCATATTGGATGGCAGTCCAATATTGGACTGCCCATCCAAATATGACACGATATGACCATAATATGACACGATATAGATCGGCAGACAAAAAATTCATATCTTTGAATCACCGATAAATATATATTCCAATTTATTAGTTAAAAAGGGACAAAAATATCCCGCAACAAATGAAGCAACCTATACTGCTAAATGCACTGCGTAACTTCATCACGTACACGCGAGTGTTAAAAAGATGCGCAGGAAGACACGCTACCTAAGATTGCCTCATATAGACCGGCAGAAACCAATGATATTGCGTTGTTTTCACACTAAACCTCGCCAATGAATAAGAATGTTATTGGTGCTAATCATGGTATCTGTCATCAATTATGATACATAAGATACCCTATCTCCCCCTTTCATAGGAAGTTCAGATGTCATATTATTGTGATGCTTTATGTGAAACATGGAATTATTTGATGATCCTTCCATAACACAAAAAATTCCTATACCTAATCAAGTATTTTTACATGCCATTTTTTTTTTGTTTTTTGTTTTGCAAATCTTCCCTGTTGTTCATAACCTGTCCTCCGTACAGTTTGTTAAACGTGGAATTCATTGTGTGACAATTCAATGAACAAAATGATTCCACATTCCAAGTACAAACGACAGGCGCTCGCGTATGACATCTAAACCGACCCTGCCGTTTTCATTATTACATGAATGTACAACGAATGTCGCTGTTTGCCAGAAATTTTCTGTCCATTAAGGGACTGACATTATAACCACAGTGGTCCACACGGGGCAATGTGATATGAACAGTTGCTCATGACATCAAATGCACCATCAGATCAACTGAAGTTTTGGGAAATTAACTTTCTTAGGATATCTAGAACCATACAAAACAAGGTGCTAAGATCACAAGATCCACGTTAAGAGAAGACATTTAGGCAGGTATAAAATAACACAGTCAGAAATTAAAAACTATCCAACACTCGAAAAAATACTCTTCTATGATCAAGTTTATACTTAAAAAAATAGGTGCACGTTGCATCGAAACAATTGATCAATGCCTTGTACATTATCGATGCACTCTGCATAGGAATGACACTAGTGGTCTGTCTGGAAACAAACACAAACCTAATTTGCAAGGTCAAATCCCTAGCATGGGAGATGTAAGACAGGCGTAAATGATACAGTTCATGTGAGGTCAATGCTCTCATTCTAAATAAAAACTATACCACGTGTCATAAAGAGAGTTATAGCACAGTCTTAATTGCCTTAATATTATACCAAACCTATTCTAGATTTTACCAAAATACGTACCATACAGTTCAGCAAGGTGTGGACTAAAAGGCTGTCATTCGACTCGATTTGCTGAGAAGAAGACTTCCACCCAAAAACATTCCGCCTAATCTAACCCTTTTGAAAACATCGGCGTAGAACGTGAAAAAGTATGCAAGTCGTAGCCGCTGACGTTCTTCCTTCCTTGGCTAAACTCATCGGTGGTGACACGCTTTCAATCATGGATGTGGCCTTTACGTCGAGCTGGTACTAATAATGTCTCCGCGAGCACCCAATGACCTCTTTCCTTCGGGTCTATTTGGATGTACACCCGTCATGTTTTTCTCTATAATTAAAATAACAACAAATACCCATACAATTTTGTATTATTAAATAAACATACAAACAACATTTTTTATCATTAAAATAAAATCAGATACCAATACAATTGTATCAAATGCAACCTGTTAGCGCTATCCACCGTCGAGTACATATTATGATATATCCAAGGTACAAGAAGCAGATAATCAATGGTTGTGTTGACAATACGATTAGAACACTACTACATCTTGAAGTGAAGTCAGCGGAAGGAAGGCATGTGCCAATGATACTACATGGCCTGGAGCTGAGCGAATAAAACAAACCGCTTCTGCAACGGGCACCATCAGAGCTATGTAAGGATGGAATAAAGAAAGGCTGTCGGCCTCTCAGTGCAAAACAGCGCCCTCAGTCACCAGTGGTGAAGTCATCACAGAAGAAGTAAGCAGATGTACGCAGGGTTGAACACTTTTCCGAGCTCTACTCTACAGAACAGGATGTCACACAACATCAGCCCGTGACCAGATCAAGAGTCTTCCTACATGGATGCCCCTAGATGCTGTACCTACAGCGGATGAACTCGACATGGCCATCGACAGTATATCATCCGAAAATGCCCCCGGTGGCATGATGGAATACCTCCAGACTTGATCAAATGCTGTAAAGCTCTCATCTGCTTCACCCACTACATGTAGGTCTCTGTCAATGCTGGGAGGAAGGAGTTGTACCACACAGGACATTCGCGACTCAAAGATCATCACCCTCAACAAGAACAAAGGTGAAAGAAGTTATTGCAACAATTCCAACAAGGGTATTTCCCTCCTTATATTGTCGGCAAAGTTTTTGCCGTCGTTTTGCGTTGCTGCTCCTTCCATTCCTAGCTGAAAGGTGTATCTGATCTCAGTGCGATTTTCGTGCTTGCAATCTATCTACGATCGATATGATCTTCTCCATCGACCAACTAGCAGGAGAAGTGGCAGATAACAACCAGCCACTCTACATTGCTTGCTTTCATCATAGACCTGACAAAGCCTTTGACCTGGTAGCAGGAATGGACTGTTTTCCAAATCCTCCAGAGATTGGCGTGTCCACCAAGGTCGTCTGAGGCATCATCAGAGCTTTCCCCACTGACATGAAATCAACGGTACAGTTTGACGCCGGCCTATCATAGCCGTTTTGACATTCGCAGTTGGTGGTTAGCAGGATTTGTTTTGGCCCCAAGCTTTTTGGGATCTTCTTTTCACATACTTCTGAACAACGCATTCGGGTTACAAACGCCACAGAAGCATCTAACAATGCACACCAGGAGGATCCTGATTGGTCGGCCTTCAATCCTGCACACGCCTTCGAGCTAAGACAAAGGTTCGTCAGGTAGTGATTCGTGACATGTTGTTTTGCTGATGATGCTGCCATTACTTCACATTCCAAGCCAGAACATTCAGCTGCCTCATAGATCGGCTTCTCAACGCCTTTAAGGACTTCGGACTTGTCATCAGTTTGAAGAAGAACTAATGTCCTGTGCCAGATGCTCAAGAACCCCTGTCATCACATCCGCGGCATTACAACACTTGCGTTGTTCATTACTTCACCTACCTAGGTCCACCATCAGTGACAAGTCTGTCTCTCGATGCAGATATCGGCAAAACGCATTGGTAAAGCTGTAGCTACTCTTGCCCGGCTTACAACACAACGCGTGTGTGGAAATCCGAAAGCGTCCATTAGCAAATGTCAGCAGTTTAAACGCCCTGCATCATCCGCACATTACTGTATGGTAAGACCAGACTCCATACTCTAAGGCAGCGAAGAATCTCAACAGCTTCCATCTGGGCTGTATTAGACGCATTCTGGGTGTCACTTGGAAGGACATGGTGCCAAATTCAAGCTCCTGACTCGAATTGGGACTCCCCACCATCTAAGACATTTCTTAGACAACCGCAGACCCTAATGGCGGGCCATGTCCGTCGAATGGGGGGTGGCCGTCTGCCGGGGGATGTCATGTATGCTGAGCTTACATCTGGGAAGAGGAAAGGTTGGTCGACCCCTGCTCCGCTACAAGGATATTAGATCGGATAGTGTGTACCCTGACCATCGACCAATTGGGTGCTGGAGAGAAAACTTGCTGACACCGTCCCTTGGCGGAGAACAGGAAGCAAACACCTTGAGCTTGGAGCACAACAGATCATCAGCCGAGTTTGAGAAGCACGAGCTAAAGAAAGCTGCACAGATCTTGGATGTCAGCTGTGACACCGAGTATATGTACAGAAGCAGAGCACCTGTGGCATTATGACGGCCACTCTAGGATTGCCTCTTCCAGCCACAGACGTGCGCTGTTTCACCTAACCGTGACTCAATGTGGGCGCTTTTATCCATAGTCGCTTGCGACTGACGGAGGCCATGACCCCTAGATTTAGGCATTGGTGTTTTTTCGTAATAGATTTTGAAATCAATTATCAAGGACGGGGGGGAATTTTTTCTCTTCATATTTCCACAATGCTATTACAACACCTATGGGCTCGTTTAGTTGGAAACAACGAATGACTTCTTGTGTAAATGTTTTAAAGATTCCCCTCCCACCGCGTTAACAATATTTTTCTCTTATTTCATAAGAAGGGCATCAGCAGCATACTTTAATTTCAAAGTGGTCATATGAATCCGCCTACTCGTTATGTGGCGATTGTGTGTGTATTCCTATCCCACGTACTGTACCATATATTTGTTCGGTCACCCGTAAACAAAAACATTTGAATCTTGCAGCTAAAATGAGAAAGAGCAGCCAAAATATTTATGCAGATGAGTTGAGAAAATACAATGTTTCTAATGATACCCTAATGTGCAGCTTCGAATGGTGTGAAAGTTGGAGTCCTAGTTTAAGACAATTTGACGTTTTACCGGGATGATTCTGGTGATATCTTGCAGTCTTACGATAACAGTCTGGGGCATCACATTGATGTGAACTCTCTGACTTCCGGTCTCCTGGACCTCGAGGATGGACGGAATCTGCCAGGACTCTTGCTTTACATTTGTAACATTCTGAAGAGGTCTTTTTTTTTTTTTTTTTTTTTTTTTTTTTTTTTTTTTTTTTCTTAATTTTTCTGACCGAATCCACTACCGAAAGAAACAGGAAAATCAATATCTATTATAAGCCATGATGACAGGAACGGAATCTATTGGATTATGTTCTATCGTCATGAAGATTAGTTTGGATATATTAAAAACCTCAGGCAACAGTACCAACACTTGATTGTAACAACAAAATACTTCGTGGTCTGAGGGGAAATGGTACCTCATCCTCAATTTTCAGAGGGTCACTGCACTGTTCAAAAAGTTTCCGAAATTTACGGAAATTTCTGGCAGCAGTATTCAGTCATTTTGGGTAATTTACAGAAATTTTCTGTCATTAACGGAAATTTGACAGTAATTTTACAGAATTTGCCTCATATTATGGAAAACTGTGTATTTTAACAGAATTTTTTTTCCAATTTAAAATAGGAACAAAAAAAAAAGTCCGGAAATTTGCTGCATAAATTTTTGAATATTTCCGTAAATTACCAATTTTTATGTTTTTTGTTTTTTATTTTTAATTGTTTTTGTAAAACAGATTTTCCGTAATTTTCGGAAAATCAGTTTTCTTTCTTAATTTACGGAAATTTTTAACAGTGTGGCTATACGACCTATCACACCCCTCATAGCCTGGTAGCTAGCAGACATTTGTAACACTCCTCGAGTACAAAGATTTGAGTGATTAAATATGTTTACAGCCTGACAGAAACCCCTGCAACGTGATTCTTAAATGCCGTAAAAATACCCAAATTTAAAAAAAAAAAAAAAAAAAAAAAAAAAAAAAAAAAAAAAAAAAAGGGTCAATTTTTAAATTGATCCATCGTTTTGAAAAGTACCACGTTATTTGTCTAAACCTAAGGATTCATAAAGGTAAGTTTGTACTATCTACAGCCTAAAGTTACAGTTAAAGTTATAGTCTAAAACAGCCAAAAGCAATAAAAAGGATCAATTTCATGGCACTGGGGGTGACATGTTAAATTTGCTCCGATTTGGAATAAAAATGGTGCAATTATTGGTCGAGCTCATGGGATTAGGAATAGTTTGATTTTCAAATGCTGGCTTAAACGAAGAGGGGAAACAAGGTCAAGCCCGTTGAATGCAATGACGTTGACATGGGCCCCCTACATCGGAAACTAAGCATATGACAGATTGAATTTTAACATTACCTGAACTGATTTCCACAATCGCAGCTGAAAACAGCCCAGCCATATTCATCCTCTCTGTCGATTGGCTTATATATTTTGTTGTCAATTGCGACCCTCATAAGCCTAAAATCAAATAAAACAACATCAATATTCATCGGCTATAAAAAGTAGATTTCAAATTACTTGAGACGCCATACATTAATCCATAGGGATGATGGTTTCAATCCCTGGCAATGTGGAGACTAGGCCTTTTGTTGCCATCACAAAACATATTTTTCCATGGTACACCACTTTTACATACTCGGCTACTGGAACCTGGTGCAGTCAGTTCTACATGGGTGCGTGTTAGTGCCAGAAAGCCTTTTCAAAAATTCAAATCCGTCAATTATTGTATTGTAATACAGTGTGACTTTGTGCTGGGTTCACAGCACTGTGATAGAATCACAAAATGCAATTTTTAAAATACGCCTTTAAATGCAATATCAGGTCAAGGTTTCATAGCTACCACTTGAGTGAAGGAATGATTTAAACGGCATAGATGTTCACAATATTATTTTTTTTGACAATCCTAAAAGTAGTTTTAACCAAGCAGGGCCATCCGTGAACCCTCCGGGTGATTGGCATATTTTTGTTGTTTGTTTCTGTTTATTTGTTTGTTTTTAAACTTTTTCCGTGTCCACCATCCTCGTCCCCCGACTTATCTCAAATTGTTGCGATTTTTCCTATCAATCGGAAACCGTTGTTGTCCCAAATCTGATTTTTCGGATTCGATCTACTTTGCTAGAAATTTGTGATTTTGTATTTTTCTTTTTCTGTCAAAGGACCTCTGGGTTACAAACACAGTGGTCTATGGCCACCGTGGATTCAACATTTGCTTATAACATCAAAACACATCATCAGATTCAAGTGACATTTTTTAAATCATCCCTTTTCTTGAGTATTCTAATAACCATAGACAAAAACAAAGGGCTATAAGATCACGTATTGAGTCTAAATTGCACCTTTAAAAACATATGGACGCGATGTCATTTGTATGTTGGTTTTCTCCTTTTAGGGCATTTTAACAGGTCCTGATTTATTATTTTTATTTAAATGGGGCATTTTTAATATTTTTATTAAACATTTACAATTAACATAAGAACCCACACAGAAAAAAGGGAACAGCAGGAAAGGAACTGCCATGGCCAACAAAGTTAGAACCACTGACATCTTAAATATGTGCTGTACCCTACCCTCTGCCTACTGTTCAATATACAATACAAAATTATAACAGTTTAAAATTAGAAATAGCCAACAAATTAAAAAAACATAAAAAACATTTCAATAAATCACCAGCAAGTAGGTATCCCTCAAAATTCACAAACCACACAACACCACCAGTCAAAAACACATTGAACCTCCCTCACCCACAAAATAAACAAACACCACACAAACACACGTAAAGCCCACACCAGCATACCTACATACCATCCACTGCATACACCTTATGACACCCACACACACAATGGCACACATAATCACATGAAAATATGTATCTGAAATCTTATTGCACAGACTTCACATACCGTCCATATTGCACTAAAATCACAAAATAGTGTGCCCCCCAAGACATATTGAAATTTTACAAATGATAAATTTTGTTTGAAATGATCATGCAATTTAAACTTGAAACATTATGAATATTGCACACAGGAAGCGGTGACGTGGTATGGTAAATCGGACCATTTCTTAGGGAGTGCTGAACGAGTTGTAGCGTAGGGCGTCGGTTCTTGCTTTGAGATGGTGGAATTTTGATATGTGTTCAGTGTGTCCCTTATGTTCACCTGGATTTTATTCATGGAAGGCATGGAATACGTACAACCAACATGCAAGACACTTGGCTCAAGACCTGATCTTCACGTCTCTGGGATAGGTAACCAAGGTTGAGACGTTCTAAGCGGGCACTATAGTCCTTGTTCTCTACTACGCCTTTGGTGAAGAATGCTCTGGTAGCAGTTCTTTCACACGTTCAAGTGCATTTTTAAGGTTTTTGGGTATGAGGAACCAGACTGGGGTGAAAATAGTGGTATAACCATTGTACGGTATAAATTGGATGAGACATCGGGATGATTTCGCCGGCTAAAAGCATAAATGAACAGAAGTTTGTTTACTCCTAGCAACCCCTCTATTAACTTGAATGTCCCACTTCAGATCTTTGGATATTAGACACCAAGAAGGGGCAGAGAATCCACGTTATCTAGGGCAACATCATTTATAGAGTAAGAGGACTGGAGCATGTTGCGTTTTCTCTTCCTGAGATTGAGCATGAATTTCATTTGGTGGGGTTTAACTGAAGTGCAGTTTTTTGGTGACCAGCTGTATAAATTTGTTAGATCAGATTGGAAACTTCTTACATCACATCACTTTGAACTGTCACGATATACAATGTTCATCATCAAACTGTCGCTATGCCAGAGGTCAATGCTGGTCCTAGATCATGACTACATGGTGAAAAGAAGTGGACCCACACAGACCCCTGAGGGATCCAAGAGAGGACAGGAACCCAATCAGCATTTCGTGATCCACAGCCTCGTTCCCGGACATTCTGAACTGTAAGCCGTAGTATCACGTGAAACGGAAAGACAACTTACAGCCCACAGTAGCCTATGGGGACCGTGGGAAACGAGGTTAATTGCCTCATAACTACACAAACCGCAAGATAGGGATAAGCTCAAATTTTGAGAATAAGGGTTTCTCAAGGCTATCTAGTGATCATGAATAAAACGAAGGTGCTGGAATCCCGAAATTGACAACGCAAATTTCATCGAACCATTCGGTTTTTGTGAGTTAACAGAAAGAAAATTGGAAAAAATGGAACCTTGATCTTGATACTTTACGGGGGGTCACTTGGATTCAAAGGTGGATATGATGCGGACAAGAAAACGCGTTAAAAAGGGTCTCTTTTTCCAACAAACCGAGTACGCGCCGTACATTGATTAGCGGGTTTGGTCAAAACAGCAAAATGGAAAAAAAGGTATGTTTTTTCTTAACCCCGAATTGGAGTACAAAATAAGCAGAGATAAAAAAAAAAATAAATAATGTTAAAGAAAGCAAAGATAAATAAATGGGTATAGTAATGGACACAAGCATGCTTGACATTGGTAGGGTAGCAAAAGGGACAATACTCTTGAGTTAGCAAACAGACAAAAAATACTTGTTTGGGTAGTTGTAGGCGGTGGAAATACTTGTTTAGGTTGCATTTGAGTCCATGTTAACGTATCATATCCACCTTGGAATACAAGTGGCTCCCGGATACTTTTACACGTCAATATAAGATCATGAAGCAGGTCTTGAACTTTATTTATCCAGTTCTTGGTTATGAGATTTCAACATTAAAGGGACATAATGGCATGAAAAACAAATTCACATAATGAAAAGAACCCTTACTGAAATCACTTCCATGAGTTTGAAAACACTTTGGATGTTTACAATTCTGTAAAAACAATTAAACATGAAGAGTACCGATGGGGAGGGGACAGTTTGTGGCAATTTCTGGGACAAGGATCTCTGACAGTAATGCCAGCATTTACCAAACGTGAAAAGCTGTTGTAATCAGCTCACAGACCATTGGCTATTGTATATGTGCTAATCCTGGCTATAATGTGGTCTTCCTGCCGTAAGGCAGGCGACAAAAAATTATATTTCAAAATCTCTAAGTCAGGCCTTTAAGAAAAAGTAGTAAAAGAATAACGACAGACGCTAATAAGGAGGGTATACGAATGAGGCATTACATACCTGTTCGTCTTCGGGAACCCCTTCCCACCAAACCCGGTCGCAATCACACCGCGGCGATTGTCGCAACCGGTCTCCGGACTTGTTTTTACTTTTGGATTTTTTTTAAAAATGTGCTGTTATCGCTTAAACATGCATTCAGTCTAATCTTGCATTGATTTCCTATAACACAACATAATAAAACAATAACTTAACTTTTATATTAGTTTGGTGGACGAAAAACATTTTTCCAATCCGACTTGGTTAAGTTTTAAATCTTTGTGATAATAGTAATAAAAAATAATATCTACGAATGGTAGTCTCTCATATTGTCATAAATACTTGTGGGGGGAGTGGGAGTATTGGTAAAGGAGGAACCTGTGTGAGAAGGTAGGGCAGGTGAGAAGGAGGAGCGATAGGGTGATGAAAGTGGTAATGGCTTTAGGCTCCTTGCGGCTATGCTCCGTAGAGCGGTAGAAAGCATGAAGATAAGGAGATTTTTGTGATGAGATGGCAGGGGAATGGATATGCAAAGTGTGGGTGAATTACTTCTCTAACTTGCTCTGTGTTTGTGATTTCAATGGACATGTGGGAAAAGGGATCGATGGGTTTGGGAGGGTTCACACGGAGGGAACGGGTTTGGGGAG
>JAMKCH010014664.1:0-26218 GCA_023653785.1 Ophioderma brevispina
TTTCTTTGTGTAGATATTACTCTTGAAAATTCCACCACATGAGCCTAAGTAAGAGACATTTAGAAGTAAGCACCCAGTTTTACATTTATATATTCTTTAGTTCCCTCTCTTTAATTTGAACAACATCCCAGGGGGTCCCACAACATTTTCCATTGTGGGGACATTAATCGTGAAAAGTCCCCCACATGAGCATAAGTAAGTGACGTTTAGGAGTACCACCCCCCCGTTTTACATTAGAGTATTCTTTCTTTCTTGATTTTCCATTGTTGGCGAGTTAATCGTGAAAGTCCACACATGAGCAATAAGATGGTGAGAAATATTTTCCCCCAGATGATCTTCAGACCAAGGGCCTACTATCTAGTAGTAGGCCATCAGTCTCAATATCATCAAGGGAATGCCCTTTAATCAGCCCACCTGCCGTTCACCCAAATCTGTGAACACCCTATATGGCCTTGGGTCAAGTGGTTCTTTTGAGCACATTGGGTGATTATAGCAATTGATTTGTGGCACAAGAGGGAATTTAATAGATTTTCAAAGAGTGGCCCTTTAATTGGCTCATGTGGACCTTTGACCCAAATCTGTGAACACCCCATAGGACCTTGGTGTCCAACATTCTTCTGACCAAGTCTATTGATTATAGAATTGATTTGTGGCAACAAGAATGACTTTCATAGATTTTCAAAGAATGCCCCGTTAATATGCCCACGTGACCTTTGACCCAATCTGTGAAACACCCCATATGGATCTTGGGTCAAGGCGTTCTTCCTACCCAGTCTAGTGATTATAACAATTGATTTGTGGCACAAGAAGAAATTTATTGATTTCACAGAATGCCCCTTTATTGGTCATGTGACCTTTGACCGCAAATCTGTGAACACCCCATATGGACCTTGGGTCAACATTTCCTTCTAACCAAGTCTAGTGATAATTAACAATGGATTTGTGGCACAATCAAGGAAGTTTAGTAGATTTTCCAAAGAATGCCCCTTTAAAAGCGGCCCGTGGACATGACCTTTGACCCAAATCTGTGAAACACCACCACAATGGGCCTTTGTTCAGCAGTTCTTCTGACCAAGTCTAGTGAGTATAGCCCATTTCCTTATTAGGCGTCCCACTTTTGATTTTGGTCTTTTCCTCCTAGCATGTTCAATTACTGGGATCAGGGTATCATTATTGTGGTTTGTTTCCATTTCCTCCCTATGGGCTCTACCTCCCATAGCTTAACCACTTGCGTCCCCCTGTCACCAGTTTAGGAGGTGTGGGATAGCATAACATGCCTAAAATGAACATTTCTGGTGTCACTGGAAATTAAGGTCATTTTGTCAAGCTGCCATTTTTTCAACACTCAACATTTCCCTATTCCTCTACTTTATTTATGCTGGAGAATACGTCCCACATGTATTAAGATCAAAATTAAGAAATACTTTTCTGTATAAGTATGATATGCAAACGCAAAATTCAGTGTGTGGATTTACACTTGGTTCCGTTCACTTTTACACACATTTTAAAGTGGTTCTTAAAACCAACATCAATTACTTCTTGTCAACAAAAAATATTGTCAATTGATACTTTATGCCTAAGATTGTGGACTAAAACAGTGTTTGTTATTGCTCACTCTTAATTTTTGTTTACAGCAAAATGGATGCGGGTCACTCATTTCGTATTCACATTTTTTGCAACAATCCACCATCAGTTACAAATGTATAATTTTGGGGGTGTAACAAGAATAAAATATTCCACTTGTAATATTATTTGGTGAAATAAACAATTGGAGAGCTTTATAATGTACCTACACATTAGGATCATTCGATCTTTATGGTCTGGGCAAATAATTGAATTTGTCCGTTCACTTTTTGTCACATCCAGCCATCCGTCACAATCCAAACACTTTTCTTTCATTACTCAAATATAAATATCATTAGTGTACACAATTTTAGTTGTTTTGTTAGAGCTATTTGGTGTCATTTAAAAGCACAATGAGTTATGTTCCTATTTGCTCTTTAAATTAATTTGCCAACCACTAAAATGTGTCCGTTCACACCCTTTGTCACATCCATCAAAAAGGAGTTTTTTGATAAAAATGCCTATCTAACTCAGCTACTAACTTGTTGAATTGATGGGCTTTTTCACATGTATGGGTTATATTTTAAATGCCGTAAGGGTGTTTGATGTATTTCAGACCATTTTCCATTTTTAAATTTTTCATAAACACTGTCTTTTGCCTTGCTCAGTAATGCTGGGGTTATAAACATAATTTGAAGCCAAGCGCCCCCCAAGAAACCTTTAAAATTAAAAAGTGATAGGTTTCTTGTCCAAAAAATTAAGTGGGAACTGAATAAAACAAATCTTCTTCAATTAAACACTACCATAATAATGCAATTGTCCGTTCACAAGAGAGAAATGCCACATCCACCCCTAAAACTAGCCAATATGCTGATTCCCATAAACATGTGTTATGAAATATTCTACTGTGTTGTAGGAACTCATAAATTGTTAAATCTTCAAGCATCCTTTGGTGTTGAAAACATTATTCCATCATTAGTTTGTACCCGTCACATTGTAATATGTCCACACCAACTTGTTTACAAAACAAACATTGATCATTAACTATCTATTATCCATGGCCAGCTGGCATTATTGTTCCCTATTCCTATACCAAGAGCTTTTAACCATTGAATTAAATCAATCCATACATTGATTATGTTTTCATGTGAGTAACTAGTAGTAGCCAATTCCCATTTTTTGGTCAAAAATACAACCTTGGATTTGGCCACTATATCTTTAAAACAACCAAAATTTATTACATTTTTCCTAGAGGAAGCCTTTGGGCATAACTTTTCTGTTGCCCAATGTCAATTGTCCTTATTGGACAAAGTCAATGTACATTATTCATTGTAATTTTGAATTCATTTTTTCAACAAAATTACCACCCAAAAATTAACAAGTAATTTGAAATTTTTATTTGAGATGGGTGGACCCAATTAAGCTAGCCAGAGGTAATTTTTAATGAAACCTGTAGCCCTTTGGCAAGAAGAAACCGAGTAGTAAACAACTTTAACTCACTTTGAAAATGAAAACCCTCAGTTTGACAAATTGGCACCTATTGGTGAAACGGCCCATAGCAATTGATTTGTGGCAAAGAAGGAATTTTAATATTAGATTTTTCATTTCAAAGACTGCCCCCCTTTAATTGGCTCAGGTGACCTTTGACCCAAATCGGTAAACACCCCCATATGGACCTTGGGGTCAAACGGTGCGTCTTAAACCATCTATTTATTTAGAAAAATTGATTTTGTGCAACAAACAGTCCTCACAGCACATTTTAAAGCTGAAATCACAGTTGCCCTTGAGTGGATCCACTACTAAAAATGGGGACAGCATCCCCAATAGGTGTTCAAAAATGTGGTTAAAATGAGCCTAATCCAGAGGCTTATTGAATCCATCCCACAATGACCAGGTAGGACATTCAACTCAATACGGTCCATGAGCCCACAAAAATCCAATTTTCTTGACACATGAAAAACCTTGACATTTAATCATTTTAGCCCACAAAGCACAAGTGATAAGGAATTGTTATCAATGATCATGATCATTGCTTGTTGACTTATAACGGGGCATTCGTGATCCACAATCTCACCCCCGAATTGCCTTGCAAAAAGTGAGTATGTTCTATACCATTTGAAAACGTTAGACTTGGGAACCCATGTGGTACCTAATATATGGCTTATTTGGCCATTATATGTAAGAAATTAAGTTTTGTATTTCTGGCCACAAATGGACAGAAATACAGCACACTGGGAGATCAGAATCAACTAAAATTTGTGAATAAGCTTTTCTCAAGGATATTCAGCGAACCATAAATAAACAGAAGGTGCAGGAATCACAAAATGAACACTTTATCGCTATTTACTGACATATGTTTTAGTACGTACAGTATGAGAACCCCCCCCCCCATTGGGAGGGACCCCCCCCAATTGAGGATTGCGTTTTCAAAAACAACCTCTAACCTGATCCATCACTGCACGAGACTGGGACACATAATTATAACCACCAAAGTATATTCCTCCAGAAGAATATAAAATAATTAACATTAAGTCATACTTCATGAATTATGCATTTTTTTTTTTTTATTGAATGGACAATCTTAGTTTTCTTAAAACAGGCAAAGAAGCACTACAACTATCCTATTCAAACTCCCTAACAAGGACAACTGTGCGTTCAAGTCTTAAAGACACAAATACTGACTGTTCTATGAACTGGGTCATACTCTCTCTAGTTATTCTGATACCAGGGAAAGAGTTCTGGATTTGGTGGCCTAGGGCAGTGATATCATCAATAGCAAAGGCAATTTGGTGCGGGCATCTCTGTCCATCCTATTAAATGACAATTAAAATTTTTACTTTATATGTGGCTAACGTCAGCCTACAACAAATGCAATGACACAAGGGGCAAGGGAATTTGGAATAAACAGTGGTGCGGCTTCAGTGTTAGCCGATACTCTATTTAATAAATATTAGCAGTTCGCAGGACCAAACAAAACAGTTTAGATTAGAGTAGTTATAAGATTCTTTGTAGCAAATAAAGCGATATTCATGAAATCTACTGCTTAATATTGTAGTAGAGATTTAGTGCTTAAAAAATGTACACAGCCTTAATAAAATAAATCTAATACAAAAATCCAATATGTTTTATGAAATATACTTACCTGTGTGGAGAGTGCTCCTTGTTTTACAACCATACCATGGTTTGACATATATAGTTAAGATAACACCCAACAGGTTGTCTTTATATTAAAGAAAGCAAGTAGGAAATTGTAGCAAATATACCTTTGTATGCAGTGATAAAATTGCAATTTGTATTTTTTAACAAGAAACAGATTCTAAAGATGTCTGCAATTGTTACAAACACTAAAGTTACATCATTTCCAATATTTTGATTCAGCTTAGAAGCTAGTCAATGAAAGAAACCATGAGACAGAAAACATACTTTCCCAAGCTGTAGTAAGCACCAAAGTTATAATAAATGGCAGCAATATGATGACATTATACAGACTGGTATGAGTCAAGAACTGCAGCAATTATCATCCAAAGGACCTGTCAGAACAAGTCCAAAATGCCCACTTTATAATACACTCTTCCACAGTACTGCTTTATGTAGCTCAGACGAAGAATACTGGACTGAAAGCCCAGATCCCAAGTTCAATTCCCAGTACAGGCAAAGATTTCTTCTTTCGTCTGGTTACTTTAATAGAAAGAATACGTGTCCCAAACCACTGTGTATATTATGCTTGTATTGATAGGTGGCAAATACACACTTGGAGAATCCAAAATGTCACTAGGGGGAAAAGCAGCTGATGTGAACAAAACATCTTTTGAATAGACCTCCAAAAGGAAACAAACTGTCCTATTAAGATACATTCCATAAATGACAATTGATAAATAAACAACATTATCCTAATTCTGGAGTAATTCAGTGTTCTCTGTTCACATGCTAGCATTGCAGAAATATGCACGTTGGTATTCACTTAAGAAGAATAATTGCTGAGATTGAGATTGTAACAGTATCTTCAGAAAGTGAGAAGTTATATCATAAAGAAAAATGAAGAGAGAGAAATGAAAAGAGGCGAAGCAACTAAATTAATGGCCTATTGAGGTCCAACTATAAAGTAAGTTTGGTTGTATACAGTGAACAGATAAAAGCATGGAACCTGAAGAACAGGGTGTGTCAGAAAAAACAGGACTGATTATGTCCACAATTTTGCATCTTTTAGTGACATATATCTCAACATATGTGGTATCAGCAGAAAGCTTATTTTATTAGCTTTAATTTGCTGCACAGATCATTCACATTGGTTAGGTATAGGTCGAGCTACAGTCTTTTAAATCCACAAATTCACAATAAAATAAAAGGCATTCAGTGAAGCAAATCAATGTCCACAAGAAAATTGGGCTATTTATTAAGTGTAGAATAAATCCACCGATATTTGACCCAACAAAATACAGTCACGATTTACCTTTGATATCCTCAATACCTTTCTTTGCCGTAATCACTCTGAATATTTGAAAAATAAATTTGAATTGATAGGTTTATCAGTTTGTGCAAGAGTTGAATGAAAACATACCACAGGAAGAATAAATCATTAGTAACAACTTTTCAAGGTAGGAAATGCTTTATTGTCTCTATTGGAAGACCCAAATACGACACAAAAGGTGTTCAAATAAATCTTACCATTATCAATGGTTCTTACACCATTAAGATGCCATTTAATTTAAACATTGACATATATACCCTATCATCACATGGGGCACTGATTGGCTTCGTGCATTTAAATGGTAATCCACGGACGGGGTCAAAACTGACTACTTGATTCTTAGGACTGTAACTCAGACTATACCCAACAAATGGGATTAATCTTTACAGCATATTAAAGCTAATAAAATATATGCTATCTGATGAAACCACAAGTTGGATTTATGTTACCTAAAGATGCAAAATGGCAGACACAGAGTCCTATTTTTTTAACTCACCCTGTATTACATCAATGTGTATTACAAAAAGCAGAAAATGTCAACAGTCAGAAAAGGTTGTACATGTAATTGTTATAAATGTGTATTGTGACAATAGTAATACTGTCACTTCACAGAACAGTGAAGTGAGTATCACAAACAGGTAATTGAATCGAGATGTAAACTAGTAACAATCCTGTGAAACCTTAAACACAAGCAAATGATGGAAATGTAACAGCAAGAATAAACAGAAACACCATAATGCATCTGTCATGATTTCAGCTTTCATAAATATGTCAATAACCCAAATACACATGCATGAAGAACAGGTGACACCACCTGGAGTAAAGATACCATCATTGGTACCTCAAAACAAGAGGGGGCTCATCTGGTAAACACCGATATGTAAGGCGGCCTTTGACCACGGTCCTAAAGATGAACTTATGAAGAAAGAAGCACCTGCAAAAGATTCAAAAGCCAACCAGAAGATGTTTCCATGTTAAACACAGCATAAAGAAGAAATTACTAAGAACTCTTCCAGATACCACCACCACTTCACCAGTAGTTCTTTGCAGAAGACATGTCAGTTATTAGTCATAACAGAACTAGGTCCAATTGCTGAGTTCCTCTTGGAAAACAGTTGTTTTGGAGAAAATCAAAACACGAAACAGCACTTGGGACTATCTATTTAAAAAGCAAGCCCAAATAGAACCCGCTCTACCAGTGACAGGACTCTTCCATCTGTGAGAATCATACAACATTTAATCATCAGAGGGTGTGAATTACAGGAACTTCACCAAACATTTCAATCTTGTATTTCTGATTTCATCAAATGTTCTAGTACTTTCCCAAAAGCAAAGAAAAATGCTGCATGTCCTGTGCTATAAAAGACTTATATTTAACTGATGATAAAAACCATTTTTAATTTCACTGAAATTGTTACTTTCAATATTCAGTGGGTTCTGTTTTAATGTACAGGTAATCAGGTATTTTTGAACCAAACAAGCTTATTGGGGGTTTGCATTTTTGATCAAATTCACAGGAAGACCACCTCAATATGATTACTGAAGAAGCACTGTCCATGTGTACTTTGGACCATACTTACCTGTAGTACATAATGCTGGAACCAAATGGCTGAAAATGTGAGGACAGGTCACAAACAAAGCATGGGTAGAAGGTAACATTTGTAGAGGAACTTAATGATAATAGTAAGAACAGAAAATAAAAATATAATGCATGCATGCCTAAAAATCTGTATAGAAGTATGTTATAGAAGTGCATTGGTGGTTGTGTGGTGGTGCAGCTTATGTTTTTGTTGTGTCATTTCTTTAATGGATAATGTCAGCAATGAAGTGGTGAATGTGATTTTCTTAATTTTGATCAACACGATGGTCTATAGGTCTTGATATTTTGAAACAAATATGAAGACAAAATAAACAATTGAATATAGAATGATAGTGAGAAAAACAGTGGCTCAAACAAAAACAACACAACACAAAGACAGTAACAAGTCTAACTGAATTTTTTACTTCTTAAGATTGTTGATTTTGAGTGGGACCAATGTATGCAGACAACTACTATCATTTGTGCATTATCACTAAATGCAAGTATTAATGTCAAAATCAGCTTTAATCTTATTGTAAACTAGTATTAAAGATGGGCCTACTCTTGATAAGATTCAATTATTGATTCTTGGTTTTTCAAATTCCACACAGAATTGAATGGGATATGTGTGGAACTGTACCCCAACTATCAGTGTTGGGTGTGACGAAGTAGAAATGCTCAGCAAGCTATATAGCAAGCTACCACCACTCCGGTAGCACTCCATGCATTAGTACACCTTTGTCAGGACTGTTGTGCAGCCCAAATGTATGCAGCATAGCTCCAATTACATGCCCATAAGGGGGGCAATTTTGGCTTTCCTCCCACACCTCTCCCGGTTGAAATCTGCAACCCGACAAAGCACTGCATAACACCACTGCCTGTAGTACTATTGTAGTACTTCTTGTTGTTCTAGCCCCTCTGATACCTGAGCCTGTCTTAGGTTGCTGCTCCTTTTGAACAGACTTACCCGTCATTGGCAGCAGGTTGGTGGGCTAAAAGATCCATGGCATTGGGTGCAGGGAGATTTACATATGCAGCAAACTCCAATTGACTCCACTCACAAAGCAGCTCCCTTGTCGGGTCCTGGCGATGATGTAATAAAAGCAGCAAAGCTGTTCTCCTAACAACACAAGCTTGTACTCATCCCATTTGGGCTGCACACACAACAAAGAGGTGTAGTTAACAGCAAAAAATCACAGAAAACCAGTGTTTCTCCCAAGATAAGGTTCATCTTAAAGAGGTAAACCTTAACATCATTGTCAAGTACAACTTGTTCTCTAGTGAGGAGGCAGGGCTCCCGACTTCCTGTTTTGTTTTCTTTTTCGAAGGGAGCTTCTGTGCTATATCAAATGTCATAAAATTAGACATCATCCGTGTTAAGTTTTTTTAAGATGCAAGATTCTACTTTTAACATTCCCACCATGTTTTCTCCTGGCTAATTATGCATCTGTTAGATTTTAAGGTCTGAGAAAAGAGACGTAGTGATTTTCAAGAATTCAAAGCAGAACTTAAGGAAGCAAAGCGACCTAACTGTGCAAGTAGCTGTGTTTAATGAATTCACACTGCAATGCAACTAGCCTGTGGTATTCCTACAGATTGTCTGATTTGCCTTTTATTCTCAGCTTGTTTATCTCAAGAAAACAAGTTTTGGGGAGGTTTCAAATCAAAACAGGAACAGACAAAACACAATAACAGCAACAGAGAGAGCAGAACATAAGAGTAAAATTATGACAACAGGTTAGTTGTTCAACATACTGTGGAACACAAAGTTAGGCGACTGTGGAAGAAATCATGTGTTAGTAGTAAATATGCTCAGTAGCCGAATTTAACTTGCAATATAGTCTTCGTACTCCATTTTCAAAACTGAATGGTTTTGAGAGAGAATGTCATTAGCAACATCAAAAGTGAAGGAAAGAATTCTTGTTCACATATGTATAACTTCTAGAAAACATGTAAATAGACAATTTCTTCATCAAATACAAGCTATTTTTCCCAGCTTGCATTATGCCAATATTGTAGCAACTCTATATTCAACATATTAAGTGATTTGTACTTTACAGTCTGTACTACTTTCATTAACCCTTTCCCCAAGTAGCATTGATACTATACATTAATGGCTTCTTTTGCAATTGCTGCCATCATATTTGAATTTCTGTTAAAGTTTTTCTGCATTTACATTGTCAATTTTGCAAAAGATGTATTTGATAGTGATTTCAGACCAGCCCTTTTTTGTCAATTTTGTAGTGATCATATTAATCTGAAGCAGTTACGTACACACATTCAAAAGCTGCAAATGAACCTTTGACAAAGTCTGCTTACCAATGCTCATGCACTGTTGGCATCAACATATTCACTTTAACAACTAGGCTATCTGCAATCACTGATCAAGCACTCTTGTACAAGTTTGTCACCAATCATAACCAAGTATGTAAGCATTTAAAGACTTTCTCTTAATCATTTGCAAAGACCACTGTTAAGATATTGTTAACTACAGCTTTGCTACCCTATATTATACTCTGTCATCATTCCTTTTCTCTGCGTCAAGACTACGCCAGCATTCCCGCCAGGCAGAACCATGACAACGCGCAAAGGAAATACATAGATGCGAGTTACACACAGCAACTCTCACGCGCATATGTGCACCCCTATTTCAGAAAGGAATTGTGACGGCGACTATAGATAACATTATCTATTAGCATATTTCAGGTTTTACAAGTACTTGTGTTGATTAGCCATTTTTTCTGATGGTATTCTTATAACTTGTTTGTTCCTCAAGTGTGCATGATTGGAACCTTATCCCAGAATAACACTAATTTTTATACTGCCACATCAATAAACTTATCAATTTTGTATCTGAAAATATCACATTAAATATTATGCCACTTCTTAAGATTTCAATACAAGCTCTTTAAAGATCCTTCAGCTCACATCCTACAAGTGGTTATGGTGATTTAGACCACTTGCCTTTACCTCTGGTATCACATAGATAGTCAAGGATTACTTTACCAATATATACAAGCTCTACCTTGCAGGTGAACATTCCCATGTCAACATTATAGGATCTCACCTAGCATATTTAATAATTTATGAAAAACTAATCACAGGTACTTTTTTGCCCTCTGCCAAGTGATCAAGCTGGAGCACTTGGTGCGTAGCTCAAATAATCATCCCATCCTGCTCTCATTGGGGGACATTCGTTTCTGGGTTTCATTGTAGTCAACAACATCCTTACCCAGGTGGTTCTTCTCTGATTACATCTCATCACTTACCCCTGTGGGAAGGGTAAGAGGCAGCATTGACCTACCTTTTACCAAAGTATTCAAAGGTCATGGTTTACCTGATATATTCAGCATTGTCTCTGTAGCCTGTACAGAAGGGATTGCCTCGTAGCATCAATTCTTCCAGCTTAAAGCCTTTGATGTTTTCCAACTCTTGATCAGTCTTTAACTGTGTAAACAGAAAAGATCAATGCAGCATTTATTGTTTTTGTTCAAAAGCAACTCATCTCCAGGCAGATTTCTTTGAGATTTTTTAGAGGATCAGTTTATCACATCAAGAACTAAATATCTGGAAATGATTTATACTTGCCTGCAGTATAGCGGTAATTGTAATAGACACAAACTACTTCATAGCCAAGGGCCAATTAAACCATTTCAAAAAATGCATTGAGTGTATATAATCATTTTGGCCTACATAGCTGTTGTAACAGTATTGGCCCGTATTCTCAAACGATGTTTAACGCTAATCACTGGTTAAATCGCAATTTAAACGCCCGCTAAAATAAACGCAATTCTCAAAGCATGGTTAACTTTAGGCGCTGTTTAAATTTTAGCCAAACATTGTTAAACATGCCTAAACGTTGTTAAACTTAGACTTGGTCCGGGGGTAGTTTAAGGCGTGTTTAACTTCACGCTTTCATCAAATGCCTGATATTTTCAGCTCTATGTGATACGCGTGGTTAGACCAGTTACCTCCTTTATTTCTCTTATCTTTCTTTTCCGAGTCCTCCGTTCATTTCTTCTCGTCCATTTTCCTTTGCTTCTATTTTCATGCTCGTGTTTATCTGTTATAGTATTGAATGATAGCAAGTGCGGTACAACGACATAAAACAGTTTAAATAGACCCGGGCTTTTGTCTCCATCATTCAACAAATTCTAAAGCTCCTTGCGTAACGCGACATTCTTGAAATTTACCCGTGGGCTTCATGCGCTGCAATTACAACTACGGAAGGCATTGTCTGGCATATAAATATTGTTCACACACACGTAATGATATAGGCGAAGATAAGTCACAGTTTGGTGGATGATATTTACGGCGTTGAAATTCAGTGGTTAGCTAAACGACTTGTTAAAATATTTAACCTGCGGTTTTTTAAACAGTGCGTTTAGCTAACCACAGTTTAGGCCTAACCACCGTTTATTTTAAACATCGTTTGAGAATACGGCCCATTATGTTAAACACTAGCATTTGTTTCCAAGATGATATTTTTTGTAACTAGTTAATTATGTGATAGAGTAAATCCAAGCGACCGTGAGACTTACAAAACTTTTTGGACACGGTCAGGTGGAAAGGAGATATTTTGTATCCACAGAATCAATAACATCTCAAGAGGCCAAACTGGATATGTTCTACAATCACCCTCCAGGCCTATATTGCATATTGACGTTATTTTTAGGTTGAAGCGCTCGCGTCATACCGCGTTTAGCTACGTACGCACGCGCCTGCCAACGTTGCGTCTAGTTGTATATAGTTGTTGCGTTCAACGGATTGTTCGATTGTTGTCACTGGGTGGTGGCAGTCCTTTCTTGTTGTATTTAAGCCGTAAAGTATCGCGAAATTGGGTTAATGATGACCTTAAATGTTAAAGCTGTTTAAGAATGAGAATAAAGGTATGACTTTGGGAACCGGTACTCTCTTTACGACGAATTGAAACCGGCTACACCATTATTTTTGCATTCAAAATCATACCTTTATTCTCTAATTGTGATATTAAAGGTCCATGGCCTGATCGCTAATAGCCTCGTCCCCAGAAGCCCCAGATTTTACCGGAAGTGGTCAACATTTGGTATCAGAAGAAAGCTACTATTTTTCTCCTTTACCCTGTGAAATCTTAGGGCTAAAGGATGTTTGGTTTGGATATTATGAGCGAAAATATGCCCCCATTTTTGGTCGACCAATATTAATTTTATAAAGTATTCTATGGGGATTACAAAATCACGTTTTCAGCTCTCATATCAAAACGGATTGAAATATCGGCACGAACTTTACAGATGGGGTTTTGGAATGAAGGCCAATCTACCAAGATGAAACTTCATATCCTTAAATTGGGCCATCCCCCTTTAAGACAAGTATTTCCAGGGGTCTGCAAAGATTTTGAGCATTTTGATTGAATCCACTATGCTCTGAACCTGAAGACAGATTCAAAAGAGTGAGACATTTGGTTTCATTATCATTGAACCCACTGAGCTCTGAACCAAAGAGTATGCTAAGAGAGTGAGACATTTTAGTTTCATTATCATTGAACCCACTGAGCTCTGAACCCAAAGAGTGTGCTAAAAGAGTGGGGCATTTTAATGAACTCACTATGCTTCAAACACTAAGACAGTGATGAGACTGTGGGACAATCTAACCAATCGGTTGCAAGACATCAGGCCAACATTTTGCAAGTTGATTGTACAGGTCAGGTCAGGTTTCCTTTTAGGGCCTGCTACTGGTATCCTGGTAACCAGTACTACCTGTCCCAGGGCCGAGTTGTCGGCGGCTAAACCGTCACCCCCATCGATTTTCTAAGAAAATCTGATGAGTTTTTTTTTTTTTTTTTTTTATTGAATCCACTATGCTCTGAACCTGAAGACAGATTCAAAAGAGTGAGACATTTGGTTTCATTATCATTGAACCCACTGAGCTCTGAACCAAAGAGTATGCTAAGAGAGTGAGACATTTGGTTTCATTATCATTGAACCCACTGAGCTCTGAACCAAAGAGTATGCTAAGAGAGTGAGACATTTTAGTTTCATTATCATTGAACCCACTGAGCTCTGAACCAAAGAGTATGCTAAGAGAGTGAGACATTTTAGTTTCATTATCATTGAACCCACTGAGCTCTGAACCAAAGAGTATGCTAAGAGAGTGAGACATTTTAGTTTCATTATCATTGAACCCACTGAGCTCTGAACCCAAAGAGTGTGCTAAGAGATTTTTTTTTTTTTTTTTTTTACCGTCACCCCCATCGATTTTCTAAGAAAATCTGATGAGGAGGGTAGCTGGTTACCCTGGTAGAATGAAAAAGAAGATCTACCTACAAGGGCGTCAGCTCTGAGAGCTAACGGTGGCCATCCAGCACATGCTGCCTTGTATGGTGGGCATAGTTGCCCAAAGGCTAGGCCCACCGCCGAAAACTGTGGATTGACGTCAGGAAGGGCATCCAGTCAATTATCTTTTGCTCCATAAATCCTCACACAGCAGTCTTGCTGAGTGTGAGGTGTATCCGGCCACCCCCGTTGACGGAGACAAAACCGGATTTAAAACCTTAGTTTTAAACACACAAAACATGTACAGTGACTCACCTCATTATTCGATATTCAAGATACTTCAGTTGGTGCTTGTCCTCCTCACTAGTTCTGAGACACTCTGCAGGCTGTACATTCTATTTTGACCGAGATTCAGTCCTAACATCTGCACACACCAAAAGTCCAAATAAAGGTCGTTTACAAAATGCTCTAAACTCATATTTTTGTACATTGATGTTGTAAACTTTCTAGGAGTATAATTTTGTTTCACATAGTGCCCAAAATATAATCAATCTGAATTGCAAACATAAACATGAAGCAATAATTTGATGTTCAGACAACAGATATTGATACCACCATTTACATACTTCTTGAAGAGCTGAAATAGATGCATGTTTTTTTTTTCAAATATAAATTTTATACAATATTTGATTGTACAGAACACATTAATCCATTTTATTTCATGATCTCTTTTTTAAATTAAGTGCTAAAATTGGCAATTTTCAGCAACCTTGAATTTCTAAAGCTCCTGGTACCTCTTTATAAAAGCAACTTCTTTGAAGTATGCATAATAAACTTTCACACTGCTGTTGTGTAAAGCACCCAGGCTTGTAAAGTCCTTACATTAATTGTACTTCTAACAAATTTAACCCATTTTTTTGTTGGTTTGGAGAGGCTCCATTTGGATCCTTGGTTTTATTAGACAAGGCGGTTCTCGAACTACTATTGTCCCTTCTTTCACAATCCACCTTTCCTTCACTCTGCACAAGTGATCTTTGACCTTGGTATGTGACCTCTAACCCTACCATAACATGCAAGTCTCTATAGTGCACCTGAGTTTGGTGGCAAGTAAAGTTAAGGTGTCAATGCACGAGCAATTTGAAAAACATGAAAGTAATAACAGCACATTTTTTGAAGAGTGCCCCCATTTTTTAAAATTTGAGATTTTTGCAGTGTTGTGTTGGTTATTGTCTAGTAAACCATACCTGCAAACGGCAATACTCAGAATTGCGTATTTGTCATATAATAAGGGATTTTGTAATTAAAATTCCAGATTGTAATTTAACAGAGGAGCTGGAAACTCCAAATTTCTGTCCGTCCATTATAAAATAGTGCTACCTCACAAAAATGACCTCCATCTTGATTTTCCTGAACCCATGGAACAACTAATTGATGAGCGTAGACACACGTACATGACACTATTTCCCGGCTATTTCATATTGGAAGGCCGTTTCCAGCAGCCGTTGAATTAATATCGGATCTCCGATATTAATTGCTCTAATTACAAAATTCCTTCTTTTGAGACAGACATTTTTAAGCTTTACCATTCACAGGTATAGTTACTTGCCAGTTACCAATGCAACTGTGCAAAAATCTCAAAATTTTTGGAAAATTGTGTGCGCTCTTCAAAAAATGTGCTGTTATTGCTTTAACTGAAACTTTAACACACACACAGCATTTGTCATGACAGGAGTTAGACCGTGTGGTATGGCCGCCATTTTCAATGTCGACTCTGTCAAATTAAAAATTTGCTCATTTCTTCTTTGGCAATTAGGGAACATTGATAAAGGAGTGAACATTGATAAAGGAGTGAACATTGATAAAGGAGTGAACATTGATAAAGGAGGCAGTACTGCAGTAATGCAGGTGAGTTAGATGGAGGTAGTTGGCACAGTCCCAATGTCAATTTGACCACTTGGGACTGTGAGCAATTTGCGACGATCTATTCAGTAATGACACCCATATTTTCTGGTTGAGACTCAATTCTACAGCCAAGGGATGCAGTACTGAATCTAGGGCAGCCTTACCTCACAATATAAATACAGGACGCGATGGCTGCAGAGTTGTGTAATCTGTTAACCCATGTGCATCGTTGATTGAATCCCTAATTAACTTTTACTCAAAATAAACCCGAAGTAGGAAAATGAAATCAAAAGTGAAACAATTGACTGAGCAGGGCAGATATCCATTAATGGTAATCAGGGGTTTTAAACATGAATAGTAGAAATAGAAAGAGAACAGCAATTACGGTTAAGCTATATCACAGAAATTAAAGAATATACGAGGTTGTTCAACTGAGAAAACCGTCTCGCATTTGTTATAGTAAAATGCCATTGGGCGTAAGTACTCGGTAAGAATGTAAAAACAAGTTCACATAACACACACACCCAAGTCAATGTGATAAAAGAAAATATTACTATGGTATATGTTCACCTCTGATCTGATCCACTTCCATCAATAAGAAGCCTATTAAATAATACGTGGCTATTATTGGCTTTTCCAAATCTGTTAAAACAAATGATTCAACATCAAAATTTAATACATAGGAGTCCTACACAGAAAACAGATGTTGTTTTGTATCCAATATTAATTGTTAGCAAGTGGTTCTCATAAAACAGACAAGTGGATCACTAACCATGTCTTCCGCCCATCATTGACTGGTTCGTGGATTGGGTTGTAGTTGGGAGGGGGGTGTGTGAGTACTTTGGGGTAGTTGTAAGGTAGTTGTAATGGATGAATGAAAGAAGTTCTTGTGTGCACGTTTTGGTGATTTTTGCTCTTTTTGTAGAAAGAGTGTTTTTACAGATGTTTTTTCAAAATAGGTTGGTTTACATAAGGTCATTAGAGAGCCAATAGAAATATATAACCCATGGTCTAGTTTGCCAGTGGTTCTTATGGCAAAGTTTGATGATTCTAAGACTATTTGCAGAAGAATATTTTTAAAGTCAAATAGGGGTCAGAAGAGTTCATCTGTACATACCCTCCAAAAGTCCTGAACCCAGTGGTTGTTTAAAGTTAGGTTGTCACAGCATTTATTTGTAGAAGTGTTTTATAGATTTGAAAAATGGGTCGATGGTCATGCAGACAAGTTAATTAGCGGTCAATTGACTTAGAGTGCATGGGCATTGGCAAGTGGTTCTTTTTAGCAAGTTTGGTAGCTATCAACTTTTTGGAGAAATGTTCAAATTTCCCATACAAAATGCGGTAAAAGGTCAAGGTAGGGCATTGAAATGGTCCATAGGTGTATACCCATGAATACCGTTCCAGTTCTTTTTTAGGGTTTGTGGTCACAGCATCAATTCAGAAAGTATACATATAGGTTTATGTTGAAAGTATTGATTTTAATCAAAGGATCAAAGGTCATTTGAGGTCAAAAGAGGCACATGGTGTCACTAGAAGTCAAATGTCTAGTGGGTCACTAAATGTCAATCTGTGCATACCCCGATGAGTCCTGGAAACCAGTTATTTTCTGTTATTTGTCGCATTTTGTTTGCAGTGTTTATAGATTTTACAAAATACATTGCGTCTTTGGAAGTGCGAGTGTCGTTTTGACGTCATGAGTTTGTTAATGGGGCCAAAGGTCACATGAGGATCACCAAAAAATAAATGGTCACCCGAGGTCAACTGAGGTCATTAAGGTCACATTGATGGTACCAGGTCACATGATGCGGTCACAAAGGTCACCAAGGTCACATGAGTCACCAAGGTCACCATGAGGTCACCAAGGTCACAATGAGGTCACAAAGTTAAAATGAGGTCACCATGGTCACATGAAGGTCACAAGGTACCAGGAGTGGTCACAAAGGTCACATGAGGTCACCAAGTTCACATTGAGGTCACCAAGGTCACATGAGGTAACCAAGGTCACATGAGGTCACCATGGTCACATGAGGTCACCAACACAGGTCACATGAGGTCACCCAGGTCACACGAGTCACCAAGGTCATTAGGGTCACATGAGGTGCATTGAGTCACTGAGTGGTCACCACAGGTCACATTAGCGTCACCCAGGTCAATGTCACCCAGGTCACATGAGGCACCCAGGTCACATGTCACCCAGGTCCCATGAGGTCAACCTAGTAACATGAGGTTCATCAAGGTCACAAGGATGCATGAGGCACCCCACCCCCACACATCCACCCAGCCCATATTTATCACCCATCCCAGTACGACACCCTTGCCCCCGCCCCAATGACACCCGGAGACACACTGCAACCGAGTTACACCCTGCACGTCCAACACAGCCCTCACAGCCCCGAATTCGGAAACAAGAACAACGCACCCCAACCCGGCCCCCCCCAAAGGAGAAAATCCCCAACGCCCAAACCGGGGCCCCGACCCAACACCCCACCCACACCAGCACCATAAACACACCACACACGCCCCACACACACCGCCATAGACACAGCCGCCACCAAAACACGCCAGCCCCACCCATACAGCACCACCCCGCCCCAAACAGCCCACCACAAAACCCCCCGCACCCCCACTCACACACACCTACAAAAACCCTCACCCCCGACCCAACACCCAACCCGGGCGCAAAACCAGCCACCCCCGAACACAAAAAAACCCCATACCAACAAAAAAACTTCAACCAAACACACCCTCCCACAAAAAACCCCCTCAACAATACCCAACCCCAAACACCCCACATCCCCTCCCCAACACCCCTCCCCAAACCAAACCCCACCCCCTCCCCAAAACCCACACCATCCCCAAACACCCCACCCGGCCCCGTTAACATTGTGACCACAGATGACACTCACAGATACACAGAAAATCAAGAAAAGAATAACAAGAAATGAGCCTCCACCCCATTGCACACGACCCGAAGGGAAAATGGCCTTGGTGAGTGAACGATTATCCAATCATAGGCCTCTATCGGCAACAGCCTACTTATTGTGCATGACCGGTGGTGACCCATTCGTGTGAGAATGGCCGATGGTAAGTGTCTGGAATGTTTTGTTAATCGTCCTGTGTTTGCTGGTTTGACCGTTTGCGTCATTTTATACTTCTAAAATTTAACAATTTACGTAGGAATCATTGTGAAAATTACACACAGAAGGGTAACTAGGTTCCCTCAATTAAAAATGAAACTATTAACAGATTTCTTAGGCTCGATTTTGGATGAAACGTTTTTTTTGTTGCAAACCAAAATTTTGGGCCCCTTTCAATTCTTCCGAAAAAGTGGACATCTTTTCATTCTTTTCACTAAAATGAACTCAGAAGAGACCAGAAAAGATTTATATTTAGTGTAAAATGCTGATAATATAACATAGTGATTTTAAGTGACGAAAAAAACGGCGATATTTCACCACCTCATGCGATGTTACCACGCCGGACAACGTCTACGGGTGTGGCAACCTCGCCGTGGGCGTTGACCTGCTGGGATTGACTGGCCGAGCTCATCGCCGACATAGGCAGGCCTGCCATTTTTTTTGGGCCTACCGGTGCACAGTGCACACACTACAAATGCTATATTCAACTTCATAAATGAAACTTCATTATGCAGCAAAATCCGATAGCCGTAACCTGACAAAACCGTACTTCAATTTCAAAAAAGCTCAACACAAAACCAGAGGTTAGGCCTACGTAAACAAGATGGGTCACGAACTCCTTACACTCTTTACAGGCCTAATCCGATAAGTATCGTTATTTGTTGAATTCCAATAATTCAACAAGGAACCAAGACTCAACAGTATTGAGCTGCGGTATAGTACATCACAGGCCGATCCCCGTAACAATGTTCACATTCGTTCATCACACTTAGTTTGGAGTTCAGCGGTACGAATATTACCAAAAGCCTCGCAGCAAAGGAAAATAACAACGGGTCCCCAGAATGCAATGGGCACACAGCAACCAGCTCTGCTCTGTCCGATGACGAATGAGATGGCATAGCATTGTGGCTGATGGCATTGGATAGCAGAACAAATAAGTTTGGTGCAATCACCCATGGCGGTGCCCTGTGGTGTCACCAATTTGCTAAGTCAGTGTTGCCAGTAAATCGAACCAAAGTTAAAACAGTTGTGCTCCGGGCATTCTCCGGGGAACTAAAACAGCCCAATTTATCCGAACTTTGAGAGCTCGCCCATACATCGCAATTTAGCCAAATAGTCAGTATAATGCGAACAAAGGTAATTTTGGCAACATGGAAAACAATTTCGGCCGGACCGACCTCCAAGCGGACAGCCACTAAATTAATAGTCTTCCATCCTCTTTGAGGCGGAAGACTAAAAAATAGTGAAACTTTGAGATCCTCCTGGGAGGGACCATATGCGACCCAACATGAGTAAATTAGGCTCTCTGAGGTGATATTGTAAATTGAGATGTACCATCATATTATGCATGTTTTAAGGATTAAAATGAGACCTCAATAACCTTCACTGGGTATGTTGTTATGAAGTTGTGGTAGGTCAAAGATCATGCCATACTGACATAATAAAATACAAATTATATTTTACACATGATAAATGACACAAAAATGGGCTCAAAATAAATGTTATCAATATATTTAGAACAAACATACTCAACAGAAAAGAGAAAAAAATCATTTTTTTAACCCTCTATTTTTGCCTATAAAATAAATTTATAAATACTGCAAACAGCCTCTGGGTCACATATACCTAACAAAGCCAATGATCACAAAGGGGTCATTAGACCTCAAACTATATAGACCCCAGATAAATCTTGGGCCAGTGATAATTTTGACCGAGTATGATATAAAATTGAATCGAATAAAGGAGAACCTGTATCAAGTATAACTTATACAATATATGCTATAAAAACAATTCTTGAACACATATGGAGAGGTTTCATGGGGAAACAGAATTATACTAACCATAAAAATGAATTAAAACATTTTGTCTGACCATGCACTATTTGAAATTCGCGCTAGTGTATATGGGATATGTATTTGTGTTATACGATACGGACGGCACAGTAGCGTCACACACTTTCACACATGATGCTTTCATTATGTGTATTTCCTATGGCATGTTATGACGCAAACGTGCCGGCCGTATCGCATAACACGCTAGTGCGATTTTTAAATAGCACATGGTCACACTAGGTGGTTTTAATTCATTGTTATGGTTAAATATAATTCTGTTTTCTTTGAAACCACTCGATATGTGGTCAATAATTATTTTGTAGTGTATAATGTTTAATATTATTCGTTGTACAGGTTCTCCTTTAAGACCAAATTAATTGGTCGAGCTATGAGTTGCAAAAAATATTGGGCGAGACGCAGTCGAGCCCAATATTTTAAAACTCATAGCGAGACCAATTAATATTGGGCGTGAATCATCCAATTTTATTATTATCATGTTTTGGATCCGATATTTTCACACACTTGGTCTCCTCAAAACATGATAATGAAGCTAATCGGTCAATGTGTGCAAGACTGACGTGGGGAAATGAGGGAATTTGAACCTTAGACCTATAGATGAATATCTATTCCTCAATTACTATTAGGACTTCATAGTTTAGATAGTTAGAACGCTGGGTTTGGTTCCCGGCCGAGGTAATGAATTTTTCATTTCTCGGTCATCTCCAGGATTGGTTATTGCTCAGATAGCAACTTGTTGGTGGAAAAAGTTCAAAAACAGCTGGTAGCTATTATTCAGAATGTCCATGTCAGTTATGGCTCTAAATATTCATGTCAGTTATGGTTCAGAACTGGTAAAACACAAATACATTGATCTTTAAGACTATAATGTAACATTCATTAAAAGGAATCAAATTAAAATACTGCTACTCAAAGTTCAGTTTCCTACAGGAATTCATTACAAACTTTTTTGCAACATTTGTAGTTATAAATGAAGAAAATAGACTAAACTCTATGACAAGAAGCAAAGACCATCCTTGTAAAGCTCTTAATGAAAGCAAGACATCTTTTCTGAATGGGGAATTAACCTACCTTCATCATGAAACATATTGCTGAGGTTTAGAAGTTTGGTGGATGGGTCATATCTCTTGCTCATGGTTTCCTTTAGTATATTGAGTGACTTCTCGTTCAGCTGTGGCTGACCTTTTGGTGGTCTACTTGGTCTGGTTTGTATAATGACCTGTAAAATGCAATCACAAAAAGAGCAAACTCTTAGGTCCGTATGTACAAAAAGTTAGACCAGGTTTAAAGTTAGACCTTGTTTAAGTCAAAATTAGTTTTGCCTTAAATTGATAGTTATTCATACTTTCTTCAAAAGTAACTAGCAAATTTGAAAGATTTAAATGCAAATTTCAAAATAAATACAAAATACCTTGTGTCGGTGTAAAGGAAAATGTCTTTTCTGGTGGGACAAAATTAAACTTAGACCGGGTCTAAAGTTAGACCTGGTCTAACCCTTTTGTGCATACGGACCTTATAGTTTATACTTTAAAATACACAGCATGGCTGAATGCCACATAATAGGAATATGGGACAGCTTGAGGTTGATAACCAGGCTATATTACATAACCCATCCAATATTTTATTTTTTCATATAGCAGCAGACTTGACAAACTGGTCCAAACTATCAAAGAGGTAGTATAATTTGCTTGATGATGAATAGCATGACTCATGTGTCCAATATTTTTGCTTGGTGCAGTGTTAGGCAGTACGCAGTCTCATTGGCATTGCACCATACGGAAGCTTCCGATGCATATGGATGAAAAATTTGAGCACAGGCTAAAAGGCCAAGAAAAAAAGCAAGTTTGCCTCAGAAGATCAAATACAGATCAAAAATATAACAGTTCTTCACCATAAGGAGCAAATGCAATGTGTCTTTGAACAAGAGCATTAATGGTGCTGTATCTACATGATCAATTTCTTCATGGTAGTAGCCACGCAGCTACCACCGAGTAGACACAGATTACCTTCCTACTAGACGTATAGTCGCCGGCCAAGATTCAGTGTAATTTTGCCGCATAGACGGATAGTGTACACAGCGGCTGTATGCACCATCACAGAGTAGCTACGTGGTTACACTGGCTCTCAGCGTGTGTGGTATTTCTCATGGCCAGTTTTGTTTTTTTAGATATTTGTGGCATATATTTGCATGGGGGTTTTGGATGATGCCCGATTAAAATTTCGTAATGATTTTCCTAAAAAACGTTCAAAAAATGCTAAACAGAGAACATGTGTAAAATGGTGTGGTAGTAACTGCGGAGTACGGTAGCTACGTGGTAGCTGCATGTTTACTCCGGTACTGTTTACACCATATCCACCTTCTCTCCACCTAGTGGGCAACTATAGGGTAGCCATTGGGGTGGGTACTAGAGAATAGACGCCTCACTGTATACCTAATAACTGTGTACTTTGGAAGCCCTATCTTGCAGCTACTGCATCGCAACTAGCCCGATGTGCACTGTGCAGCAGCTGCCGCGGTAGACTATAGACATGGTGCAGCTGCCGTATACGCTACCATGCGATTAAGAAACGGCTGTGTAGATAAGATTATTTCAATTTGAGGTAGAGGTTTTATTAAGTTTTCACAATTTGTTATTGGTTACATAAAGTGAAACAAATTGCTAATGAAGGTGTTATTCTGATAGTTATGAGGTAAAGGGATGAAGCCAAGGGGAAAACTTGAGTTGCAGTGAGTTTGAGATCTTGGTTACATTAAACTTATTCATAGGTTATTAACTGTGTATTTACTTCTTGCGAGTAAAATGAAACATATCAATATATGCGTTGAAATTCTAATGCATCTAATGCATGAGACCCGAAGGGATGAGTGTACTGGACAAGCATATCACCAAAGCTGTAAATTTCCGCCTGATTAACATTGGTCGTGCTCACAAAATGCTGACCACTGAAACAAGTAAACTTGCTCTCCATACCTTAGCGATTATCATGATTAGACAACAGCTTGCTAATTGGTTTAATTGAGACTCTGCTCAAATGACTGCAAAATATCCAATGCACTGCTGCACACCTAATCACTCTTAAGCACAAATATGACTCATTCACTGCCGATCTCATTCAGCTTCATTAGCTGCCAATCAGACATCGTATCAGCTTTAAAATTAGTAAGCTTGTTCTGCCGTTCAAGTCAATAACTCTGCAAAATGTGGAATACATATCAGCCATGCTTCAGGTTCTAAGTGGTCGTTCTACATCCAAGATTAAACATGACAAGGTTTCTGACTGAGTCAGATCCCACAAGAACATCAACACCAGTAATGTACAGACAAGGAAATGCGAACTTCGCAAGCTGTGCTCTAAAAGCAATCACAAGTAATTTGTCTTTCTCAACATTCAGTTTCAAGATGTTGATGGACATCAACTCATGAAGTTCACTGACGTATTGTTTAAGGTTAGAAACTGCAGAGTTTACACCATCCGCAGATGTAGGGCACATACACATATATTTGTGTGTCGTCAGCGTAGATTCAGTTCTATCCCATACTTGCACATCAAAGGACTGACAGGTAAAATGTATATATATAAAAAAAAACAATAGCGACCCTAGAACGAACCCTTGTGGTACACCGAAACATAGAACTGACATATAGAAAAGGCTCCATTAATGGATGCATGCTGTGTCCAGTTAGCCAAGTATGAAATGAAACAGACTAAAGGAGATCATGAAGCCTGTTGATTAGTATCAAACTGGCATTTTTTCTACAATTATTTTGAGCAAAACCTTTTGGCACAGAGATAGGATAATCTCAACACACACATGTAATTTTAGCACATATCCTGTAAAACAATTCCTTTCAATGTTTGCAACTGTAGCAAGTTAAATATGCCATATTGGCCCCTGAACACACTTTAGCCATACCTTATGTCCAGATTTAGCTGTTATCCTTTTAGATACATCTCTTAGGGCTCGGCTGTAAGCTTTAATCATCAACAAAAAATATGGCCGCATTGTCAGCATAGTGGAACTGGAAAAGAAATGAAACACGCTATCATCATTACTATGAATTGCAGTTCTCTTACAGTGAAACTTGTATAGTCAATTCATGACCATAACTGGATTCCTTTCTATATTACTTTGGAGAGCAACTTTTAACTAAAGAGATGCTCCATTCCTGCAGTGCAAGAGAGGATAAATGCATAAACTATCAACAACACCCTATCACCCTCCAATATGTCCTTCACAGATAATTACCCTGCTTTAGGTGGTATCATTTATATTCTGTAAATTCTTGTGTCATCTAGGTCTGTGTAAGCCTTCTTTTTCTCCCCCCAAAAACAGTTTTGTTTGTTTTAAATTTTGAAATTTGGTGGGGACATAATTACACACTACTCCAATCAGAGTTCTGCTTCTAGAAGACCATTGTAATGACCTGTTTGTTTATCCTACTTTGCTACACCTGTAGTCTTTGACAGAGGAGTGGTGTAAATACCAACTGATATAATCTGTGAACACCAGTACTCTTCACATATTAATATTTTTGTAATCTTTTTATTTTTTTTATTTTTTTTATTTTTTTTATTTTTTTTATATTTTTGAATTTTAAACAAAAAAATGTGTTAAAAGGGTTAGAATGTTTTTGATAGATTTAATTGAAGTTATTACAACCATTCATTAAATTAACACTTAAATAGACTTTAGGGCATTAAAGATAATCATCAGTTTTGTAATACCCCCAGCAAACCAAATCTAATTACAAACTTCACTCATACCATTTTTAGCATTTCAGTTACTTTCTTTAAGCTTTTAATCTAGCTACCCTTCATTCCTGGTGAAATATTCAGCAAATTTAAAGGGCCCTGGCCAGGTCACCATCGCTAATGGGTCATGTTTTTTAAGTTGGGACCAATACCATTTGCGTTGCACTGTGCATTTTTTTTAGGCCAACTACATGATTTTAACAGGTTGAGGCTATATAACGTTTAAAACTTGTACATTTTACCCCTATATAAGTTCATATATAATTCGGAGAGCATATACTCTGCAGATTTCCAGAACAATCAATTTTCTTCATCATACAAGGTGACCATAAATATACAGGGTGGTAACAAGCAAAATAAAAAAGGTATTCAGTTTATGGGTGTCACCCCCCTAAACATCCATGATGATACAATATTTTGGCACTTCTTTAATATAATTAACAATTGCCCACCAATCCAATGTACAAAAACGTTTTTCGGCCAATACTTCACAAAACAGATACGGGTTGGTCAAATACTATTTGCTAGATTCTTCCTATTCTCCCTATATCTGGTACTGACAGACATATTTTCATGATTGAGATGTTACTAGATGTAAATCAGCAAGCAATCCATATAGAAAGTTAGAGAGGAATCGCCCACGTTTTCGTGAAATTGCCTTTTTTGATCACAAGCGGTTTCTCGAACCACAAGTGGCGCCTGCTTTCGGCGCT
>JAMKCH010014665.1:0-25666 GCA_023653785.1 Ophioderma brevispina
ATAAGAGGACCATAGCTAGCCACTAGTATCAAATATAAGCACTGGTGGTTTATAGAATGCGTTCTTTAATAATGTGTATCATTCGAGTATTCATAGCCGATGAGTAACCGTAAACGATGGCATTAATAATTACAATTATAACAACTTTTGATTTCTGTATTTCTTTGCCCCCTTCCAAGAAAGTGCATTATAATGGCAACTTCATTGTCAAGAGAGTTCTATGTAATCTGGTGATTGAATTATAACCTAAATAACAATTTTGACAAAATGGGGAAGATAGAACTAATTTACCCTTTGTGGTAATTTTCCATCAAATCTGAGAATTTGGAATTCCCATACACTAATTTAGTATGATGTACATTTAATGGCTAACAATAAACTTAAGGACAATTATTGCGCATTACATTCATTTGTCCAATTATATTTTGATATTTTTCTTCCATATATTGACCATAAATCTTGAGATCCTCAATATTTCATTCTAGCCCAATGCGACTCCAAAATTGTATTCACCTAATTATAGAGCAGAAGCAGATATCTTAGGGGCCTTATTTCAGGATTTCGTTTACCCCCCACACAGAAATGTTTGACACCTTGATTGCTAGTAATGGACCCTCTATATCAATGCTAGGTTAGGTAGTACTCGCAAATTGTGTCACTTTTCAATAGGGGTAACCTTAAGGTTAACACACGGGTCAACCGTTTAATCAGGTTGAAATGTAATGTCATATTGTCCATCTAGTCCTAAGGATTCCAAAATGTACAGTTTTGTACTACTACGACCATTAGTTATAGGTTAAAAATGACTAAATGGTAAAAAAGGTCAATCTCATTTGTACAGGGTCAACATTAAAAGTTAATCTGATTCTATTTTAAATACTTCAAATATTTTATTTATTTTCATAGATATTAACAATTTTTGATGTAAATGTTTAACTTACCAGATAAGGGTCAAGAAGGTCAACGCCACTGGATTATGTGCCCTATGACCTATTTTTTCAGCATAACATTATAACACTATGCATTGCAGTACTACAAATATCCTTATTTTGACACGGTAGCGAGATGAACAACTCTTTCCTTTTTTACAAAATTAAAGCAGCTTCTGATTTTGAGGCCTGTGCACATGGAAATTGACCTATGTTGGTTTTGGTTTGTACCAGTGGGGGTTAAGCCATTTTACCCTATAACTCCAAACTTAATGTCAAGATGTACACAATATACATTTTGGAATCCTAATGACTAGACGGACTAATATGGCACACATTTCAACGTGATAAGGCATTTAAAGTGGTGACCCCTGTGCAACCTTAAATTGGGCCCTATTGAAAAGTGACACAACAATAGATATTAATACCTATAACTACATTGATAAGAGGGGCCATACTCAGCTATCAAATGTGTCAAAACTTTTCTGTAGTGGGGTTGAACGATGTTTGACCCAGGTGCCTGCTCCTGCTCTATTCACATTCCCTGAATATGTTTAGAAAAGAAGTCATTATGACTGCGTTACCATATTTGGTCATTTTTTACCTTTTTGGACATTTAAAAACACCAAAATGTGTTAATTGAAACAGGCTAGCAACTTTATATTTACTTTATCTTGTCCCGTGGAAAATATAATGAACATTTAATGTTCCTTAAGCTATTTTTGAGAATATGACTAATTTATTATTTTGATGTTGTTTAGTGCCATTTTGTGTACCTATTTTGGACAAATTTTAACTTGTTTGGGCATTTTTGACCTACACGTTTCAATTTTCTATTCGCTGTCGAAGTGCCACTTATGGGATTTGTTTGCCCCACAATCGTTCAAACAAATTCCAGGGCACAGGACACATGCTACCCAATGAAAAGTTTTGAATTCCCCGCTCCTAATACGCCTTGTGGTTTGTTTGGAACCGATGGCTGATGCAACCGAAACATATTACTGGCACTTCTTACGGCATTACATGCTACGAACTCTATTCCTTAATTATACACTAAAAAGCACTTTAAATGGGTATCCAATTTTGGTTTCGAGATGAGCTTGTAACGGTGTCAAATTTGACACTTGGGGTTCAGTTGATGAACCGACCACCTTTAGGGTGTCAGATGACACATTTAGGTTGCCAGGTTTACACTACACCTTTATGGTGTCAGAATAGCACATTTAGGAAGTCAGGAATTAGGGTTTAAGCCAGAGTGACACCTTTGGGGTCCATTTTGACACTCCAAAGGTGTCATTCTGGCTTGACACCCTAAAGATTTTCCAAGTGTGTCATTCTGGCTTGCCACCCCAAAGGTGTCATTCTGACACCCTAAAGTTGTCATCTAGTGCCATCTGACACAATAAAAGGTGCCATCTGACATCCTAAGGTGTCATTCCTGACACCTCAAAGCCGTGTCAAATTTGACACCATTTACATGCTCATCTGAAGATACAATTTTACAAACTTTTCTTTTTTCATGATATTACTTTGGAGAAACTGTACAATTCCCCATGCTGATTGTTGAGAACGAAGGCATTTTGACGCATTTATGTTTTTTTTGGCCAATTTGACCCCAGAAATATGCAAATTGAAATGACTACACTCGATCCGCTCATTTGTGTTCCCTTTGACTTATACGCACATGTACGGATGAAAAAGGTTGGATCAAAGTAGGCAAAATATGATTGACACACATACCCTATTTTTTTTTTTAACTATTTTTTGGACCTTTTTTAGGCCGATTTTACCCCAAGATTAAACAAATTAGAATGGCCAACACCCTATACGCTATTGTATGTCCCATTAGGATGCAAACCCACATGGTGGGATTTTGTAACAAATGACGCCGTCAAATCTTTTTTTCCGAGTACTCTTTTTGCTGTAAAGGCAGTGTGGCAGGATCTATGGTCCCTCCGGGCTCACCGTCCGGAACAATGGCGAACAATAGTGCAATCGACTCAGTTGACTCTTCCCGTAACATATGCTCATCCCTTATTCCGTTGTCGTCTCTGGATCCGCGGACATGATACCTGCCGGACTATTATTACTTTCACACTGGCCGTATGTGTTTCCGGCCCGTCTTGAGAATGTGTCTGCGACACCAAGTTTTGTAACAAGCGCGAGCGATTCAAACGCAAAATAATATGCAATTATATCAATAAAATATTTTTCTATGCATTATTTGTAGACGATTAGGTTCAATTTTGATGGTTGCTGAAATATTTTGTCACTAAAATTGTTTCATTTTCGGACAAATTTTTGTTCAGAAAAATAAACCAAGATATTCAGATTTGCGTTGCAAATCACAACTAACTACAGATATGTTTACATAGAAGCGATACACTTTGTGCTCTTCCGATGATTTTTTTCACCCCTACAATATTTTTCCCTTTTTTGGCAGTCAATCGGGTCAAATCTTGAACTTGTCTTAAATGGCCCGGCTGGTTTTAGTGGCGACTGCTAATGTACCTCTCTTCATATGGAAGTGTTTACATAATATATAGAAAGACTGCATGTCAATTGGTAAGTTTATTCGAGCTTATATTAAACATATGTTCGTATATGGGCAAAATGAGGTTTCGTGTTGTTTTTTGTAAATATCCCTTTCATAAACATCTTTAATAAATTAGGCTTAATATCTAAACTGAAATGCTAACTAATTACATTCTCTAGCAATTTACAAAAATGCTTTCCAACTATTTCTTAGCAATCCTTATAAAATTGTGGTACGACCGTATTTGTGACCAACAGCACGCTTATGGTAACCTTAAGTTTAAACTTATTCTTTTCGGTTATTAATCAGATCATGAGTTTAATCATGCTTAAATTATTAAAGGGCGCTGTTTAAAGGGATAACAGCGATAATGCTAGATCATAAACACAAAAAAAAATGTGGAAATGTTTTTTTTTTTTTTTAACTTATAAACTTACGATCACTGTGTACAAGTCCATAAACTACTTTATGTAGGACCAAAACACCAAAATTTTAGTGGACAAAATTACGTCTTTGTACGACTTTTTTCATACCGTCTCTCGCAAAAAGACATACAGCGCTTGGCGTTTCAAAATGTACACTTAAACGGTTGATTTTGGTTTACGCCCGTACAAGATACACAAAGATGTCTAATCTTTTGTGTGGTCAATCTTACAGGTCACCGTGCATGCTAAAATACGCTTAAAAATCTGGGCATATCCACACGGAAGACATTTCGATCTCAAGTTGGAATTTTAATACGCGCGTATAGAAAATTCCAGAATCCGATAAAAAGTCTGCCTTGTCTTTAATACTCTAACTTCAAGTCCACCATTTCCAGGGGTTATGGTTGGCACTCTATCATGTCTATGCCAGTAACGAAAAGTACCAAAATACGAATTTTGATGATTTTCTTCGATTTTTCGGATCACAAATCGCTGCTTGTCCTAGGCAAATTGGTTTGGGGTTTGAGTTCCTTTTCATAATATCTTTAATCTAAATGAGGCGCAGATTCGCTACAATTCACCTGAGTCATTTCCATCTATTTTATAGCAATCCTTATGAAATTGCCGTGGCGAATAGTATTCGCCACAAAAACAGGCTGGTCATTGTTATATGATGGTCTTTACTACAAGGATTTTGACATAAAATCTGAGGAACACATGTATGGAGTAAATTTACAGGTTAATTTTGTTGGCATCTCTGCAACTTATGCCAATCTTACGACAACGCCGTTCCCCTAACATTGGCTCAAAATATAGTTTTCCAGACCATCGATTGCTATTTTGACCTATTATAACCTTGTATAACGTATATATGATTAATGCGACCCTATTACAGCTTACCTTCATCGTAGTAACTATATTTTATTAGTAAGTTATTTTCGGAGTGATGAACCCTTTATGTCTATTTTCGGAGTAATGACCCATCGGAACAAACGACCGTCATGTTTTTTCGGAGTGATGACCCTGATGTATTTCGGAGTAACTACCCTTCGGAAAAACGACCGCCATGTTATTTTCGTAGTGATGACCCTTATGTGATTTTCGGAGTAACGACCCTTCGAAAAACGACCGCCACGTTATTTCGGAGTGATGACCCTGATGTTATTTTCGGAGTAATGACTCTTATGTTTTTTTCTGAGTGATGATCCTTATGTTAATTTCGGAGTGATGACCCTGATGTTATTATTCGGAGTAACGACCCTTCGGATAAAACTACCGTCATGTTATTTTCAGAGTGATGACCCTTATATTATCTTCGGAGTAACGAACCTTCGGAACAACGACCGTCATGGTTATTCTCGGAGTTATGACCCTTATGTCATTTTCGGAATACGACCCTATATATTTTCGGAATATGGCCCTATGTTTTTCAGGAATAAGACCTTCGGAAAAATGACTGTCATAGAATTTTCGGAACTATGACCCTTTGAATTGACCCTATGTTTATTTCGAATAATGACCCTTCGGAAATAAGCTTTCAATAATGGCTCGTGTTATTTTCGAATATGACCCTTCGGAATAACGACCCTTCGGAATAATGATAGGCACCGATTTTAACCGATTTTCTCAAATATTTTTGTGTTTTGGTGTAATTTTTGCAACTTCTCTTTAAGATTTCAATAATAAGAGTCAAAAGTATCAATAAATAACATTTTAGCATAGTATTTCGATGATTGATGTAGTGATGCATTAATACAAAAAAAGCCACCCGCCCTACCCTAGTTGAAAATTTCTTGTTATTCCAATACAACAATATTTGTTTGGCCTTCTTAACACTTAGTGACCAAGGGGGGTCCTATGGAACCTCCCCCCCCCAAAATTTGTTTTTGACTGTCGCTTACCCGTGGATTTTTGTAATTGTCCGCTTCTTTTCATACAAAAAATTAAAATCTGACAGACCGTTAATGAGTTAATTCCCCCCCCCCCCCCTTAAAAAACAGAAAAAACACTAAATTCAAATATTTTTAAAAATCAAAGAAAACAAGCATTTTTTGCTGATATATGTTGTTCAACATACATAAGTAAACAATTATTAGTAACCTTAAAATAATTAACCCTTTATGTGTGAAACAACAAAAAATCGTCGTGGACGTTGCTAACCGTTACTCTACAAAGCGTATGGACAAAATGAGTGTATTTGCAACCCCGTTAACAAATACAGATTCTCTAAACTGCAGGTTGTGTAAGTATATGTTATTTGGGTCTTCTGGAGTAGATATCAAAATAAAATAAGGTTTTCAAAAAGTTAGATTTAAGGCGCAAGGCTCATTTTAATTTTCTGTACTTTTGTCCAATTTTTCGCGTGTTTGAAAACAATGTTATTGCCCCTAATTATAGCCAACAAATTTCCATTTTTTTGTGATTTGGGGTTTTCTTTAGACCCTACCATATGTATATGTGCAAATTCCTTCTGGAAAGTGGTTTCCTTGGGGGTCCCATGGAACCCCCTTGGGCACTAACGTGATGAAAACCCGTTGGTCCTTAAGTGTTAACCAGACCCCACTTGAACAGTCGGGAGGAAATTTGCTATTCTGGTCTAAGTTTGGTCAATCAAGTTCTGAGATAGGGTCTGGATAAATACCGGCTGACTTGAAATGACCTGGGATTACCTTAGGTCCTGTTTTCATCAGCCATTTCAAGATTTGACGTCCAAGTTACTTGAATGACCTTAACCAGACCCCTATCCTTAGAAAAATCACTGGGGCGAGATTGGGGTTTATGGCTGTACTTGAATGACCTGGGATGACATGTGTCACTTTTCAGACCATTTCATAATATGACAGTTCTTGGACTCCAATAGCGACCTCTCCAAACTTAACCCAATATTTTGCAAATTTCATAACGAGAATAATGATGTGGAAAAATTTTTTGATGATCAGATGTTTAGATCATTTTCAACTTGGGACAACTCTGGACATTTAAATAACATCAATAATCAGTCCTTGCATGAAGAACACAATGCCGAAACAAAAGAGTGGTTACACACCGCAATACGCATATCGACGAGTGAAGTCGGACCATGGACCTGTAGAAGAAGTACACACACACACAGTTTCAAAGACCCATCACGTTGCCGCCTATTGTTATAAATCTCACCATGATCCAATTTACGGGCTTAATGTAATGCGATAATCACCCTCTCAGCAGGAGGGCTGACTGGGCAATCGCTCTTCGGGCATACGGAGAAAGTTCAGCCCGCCTCAAATTTGAATAATTTAAATGCAATATGGGAAAGAGGAAATTGGAAGATCATTAAAAATGTTTGTTCTGAAATTAATGGAAAACTTCCCAATAGCATGCCATTTCAATCATTTAAACTATTGCTTATTAACACCTTAGCATTTTTACAAAACACCGGAGGGGGTACCACCCCTTTGAATTTTCTTTAGTAAACACACTTCTTATAAATTTGGTACCTATTTATTCTTTCGATTGGTATCAACAAATGTAGAAACCAATGATGGTGTTACTATGACGTCATAAGTAATAAATTATGAAAATCGGCATATATAAGAACATTGATATTTTGCCAATTTACTGACTCAAAAATAATATTGTAACCTTAAACATTTCCATCATGTAGAGACATTATGACGTCATTATGACATAATGTGAGTATTTTGTATACTCATTTTGTGGTATCAAAGAAAGAGGAGACCTTCTACTATTGCAACTAAAATCCAATGTCTTGATATTCTTCCTGTGTCATACTAGGCGTGGTTTGGTATGTCCCTTCACGAAAGGGGGGGGGGAGTGTTTTTAAAAAAAACAAATACCCTATCCATCACTTTGGGATCACCCTTTACCGTTCCTATACCTATGGGGGCATGAAACGGAGCATAAAATGTCCATTGGCAATTACATAACTCATTTGACACCAGAAAATGTGTTTTAGTAGGGCGCAAAAATAATAGAATAGAGGCGGTAACCCCCCCCCCCCCCACCCTTCGGAAGGCCGAAGGTTTAATTATTTATAATTTATCAATGATTAGGTATAAATTATGAATTTGACTTATTCACACTCATATTTCAGATAACGACATTGGATCAGTTCTACTGGTGTCGCTATCAAACAGCCACAGCTGTAAACAAATTCAACGTAACCGGAAGTTAAATTTCAATTTGGTGGGTTTTCGAGGAAGAATTGCACGTATGGGCGCGCTTGGGCACCAGTTTTCAGAAGTTATACATTCTTACAAGGTACATAGTCAGCCTCCATACCATAACAATTGGGAAAGGTTGTTCACTTTATGTTTTGAAGTGGTTGCTAGATTCCACCGGCCGTTTTTTGAAAAGTGCCCAAGTGCTTTTTCCGGAGGTGCTCCCAATTTTTGGGGTCGAAATTATTTTTTCAGGATCCTGTGGCCAATTGTTATACCTTTGGTGTGATTTTATAGTTTTCAGCCATGACAATCGATTGCAATCATTTTCCCAAATCCAAAATGGCTGCCGTAATCCAGAAAATTCAAAATGGCGCCCAAAATTACACTTTCTAACTATGAGAATATGACACGGTGAACTACCATTTCTAGTATTCGGTGTCAATTAGATGGTTAGGGTAAAATGATACATTTTTGTCCGTTTTCAAAATTCAAATGGCCGTCATAAAGAAAATTCAAAAAAATGGCTGCCATGAACAATGAATAATGTTGCCAAAGTATAGTTTAATTGCATAATATACCACCATCGTTTGAACGTTAGTGGATGTTTTTCTATATCTTCTATATACTTCTTGACATATCCAGCAAATTGCAACAGTTTTTGACACTCCAAATGGCTGCCGTGACCTCAAAATTCAAAATTGCGTCTAAATGTCATTTTTTTTGGCCAAATGATCATTTCACGGTTTCACAGTTGCTAATTGATTAAGCCTGCCCTCGGCAGTTGTAGCTCATTAATAGTTCGACCCCCGTAGAGGTGTCCTTTGTGTGCGGTGCTATCCTCCAGGTGGCCCGTGGGTAACACTCACATATAAATGTATAGGGGTTAAACTGATGCCTCCAAACCCAGGGGCATTCAGTGACAGAGGACATGCAAACAATGGGAGACATCCAATTGGCCCCAAAATAGGGTTCTTTGGGGTAACCATTTTGCTAAATTTTCCCAAAAATGGTGTCTGGGGTTTTGCAAAATCTCTAAAAAATAGAAGTCTTGGTTGAAAAGATGTTTGGCCTGAAAATACATGAATTTGGCCTAAAACTTCAAGCCTCCAAAACGGGCCGCTGAAATAAATAAAATTACGGAACTTGAATTTTGAGTCACAGAGCCCAGGGCCTGATTCAGCTATTGCCTGCAAAACTTACATCCTGGGGTTGGCCCAGGTTTAAGGTACTGTCGACTTATATTAAGTGCCCCCCCCCCCGGGATATGAGGATGCTTCATGCTTACGTATAGTCCAGGATTCTTGATTTTTGACAAATACCGTTATACTAACGCCCCCCCCCGCTGGTGCATGTGCTTAGTGCGTAGTACAGGGAACCTTTACGTCGTTTTTTGACATTGGGTGGTGGCGCGAAATGAGGGTGATTCGTAAATTGAAGTGCAAAAGAATTGATAATACTCGTCTGACAGCCCGAAATTTCAGTATGACTCCGTTGTGACTACTGTAGCCGGTTATCGAGTGAGCATGTCAACTAAAATGAAACAACCCCGACTAATGGTACAACTTCATAATATATATTTTTACTCGCACAATTCTGTAATCATTTCCTCCAGAGTAGCTTTGTTGTAGCAAACATACTCGAACGGTCATTCGGTATTACAGAGTTAAAATAGAAATAAACAATGACCCGTGATGGGGTGACACTGACACGGGCATGACCAGCCCGGAGGACATTGTTATCTCACGTCTCACGCTGAAGCTCGCGATCAGTAGCTATATCGGCGAAAAGTAGGTGTAACAGTGCGCAGTGACCTTTTTGTTGTTATTTAGATTACTCTAAGCTTGGACACACGAAGTTCTAATAGATTTTTTTCGCGCGAAAAAAAAATATATTAGCCGAATACATCATTTGAAAGGCGAGCAAAATTGGTGCTGTGAAAACCACTTTCGCCTGATACCATCAATTTCAACTCGCTCGTTACCTTACAATCATATAAAAACTGTGTCAGATAAAACTGTGTCATATCAAAGTTAGTCAGGGGTACGGAACTCCCGTAAAGTGGCGATCCATTTGTTCGGTCCCTCAATCGCTACCAATGTAACATTGAATTTGCCTGCAATAGCCGACCAGTAACGACAACATTAGCTATTCAAAACTCCCTCCAAAATTCAAGATAAGCATAGATGTTTCATGGTGTAACCAGCATGATCAACCCTGTATGCATGGATAATCAATATAGAGTGAAACTTGCAGCTTTTACAGTACATTTGCTAGAAGAGGAAACCAAAATAGTTGAAAAGCAAGAGAGAACTAATATTTGTTTGTTTCCTTTAACAAGTTCTATACACTATTTTTAGCACTTTGTCGTACGGACGAAATCACCCCCTCTGACACTTTGGACTGTTTCTCTACACTATGGATTGCCCGATTTTTATGATCTAAAATACTTTTACATTTTAAAGGTAGCCTTAAGTTGATGATTGCAGCAAACACCCCCATTCACCATTTGATTATTATTAAATTAATATTTCTAGTTTTTTTGGGTACTAATCAGTTTTTCGGAGAGCCTAAACATTCTGTTTGGCCGATTTTACCTACAATGCGGAGACGTGACCCGACCTATACCAAACTACTAGATAGTAAAGACAATTCACACATGCAATTTCATTTCAATGGTTCGAGGTTCTTCTCGACCAAAAGCTATACTAGGGAGCCGGACCACCTCCTTGCACGCCCCCCCCCCCCCCCCCCAGAACTAAACCAAACCAACATTTTTAAGGTTCCTTATATGACCCCAAAACATAATCATGATGTTCCCAAAATTTAAAAGTGGCCCCAAGGGGGTTTATTCAAGATGGCTTCCAGATGGGCACCAAATAGGGGTTTTTCGACTAAAATGAATTCAACAAGAGATAAAAAACTTAATTGTCAAAAATATCAATGGGATCAACATAGTTCTATCATAATTAACATACCTGTGCCTAAATAATTTCGTTCACATGTTTTTAAATCCAAGGTGGCGTCCCAAATGGCCGCCAGAATGGCGTTTTTCACTAAAACGTATAAAACAAGTTATTAAAAACTTAATTTGCAAGAAGAATCCAATGGATGAAATTTACTGTTGATAATGAATACATCTGTGCCTAATATTTCATTCACATTTTTAAATCAAAATGGCGTCCAAATGGCGTCCGGACTTGATTTTTTTTACTAAAATGCATTAAAAACAGAGAATATAAACGTATTGTCGAGATGTTAATTGAGTTTTCAGATGAATCATTGAAACCTCTTATCTAAATAATTGTATTCACATGTTTGAAATATAAAGTGAATTCAAAATGGCCGCACAATGGATCCAAAATGGCCGTCCAGTGGACTTTCCCCCTTACAATGCGTCACAGCAACCAAACTACACATACTAAAGAGAACATCATTAACAGTGAACTATTTACAGAAAATAATTTATATATAATACTCGTGCATATTTTTGGTAGGTGTATGCCGATGCCACTCCCAGATTTTCAAACTTGGGGCTGCATAACTAATTTTGGAGTTACAAACTATGGATCAGGGAACTGAATTTGGGTAGTTTCTTCTTGTCAGAAACAAGAATTTTTTGAGCTTGCTTTGATCAAAATTGAAACGTATTTTAATAAAATGTGGTCAAGACAGATCTTACATAACATGTGGGGGTCCTCTGGAATTATTAGGCTTAAAATGGGAGTCCGTGGAACGTACAAAAATCAGCCTGAAAAAGAGGGTCTTATGGGCGGCACAAACCCATGCCACCTTTCAATGTGGTAAACCCCGTTCCTACAGTAGCTTTTTTAAGAACCAACAAGTTTTGAGTCAAAAGATGAGGTACTCGCCCTCCAGGATATCGCCTGCACTGAATAAACAAAGAAATGTGCATTCCTATTGTTACCAACATCAAACTGCCCATTCCACAGCATTTAACTGAATACCAGACCCATAGTGCATTCTTCTAAACTTACAAATATCAACAACCTTCACCCCCTGTCAATCATAAAACTGCCCTCATGATGGAGGATGTTTATGTTTTGTCAACGCATTCCAAAAGAGGCTACAACCGTTCCAAGGATATCATGGGGGGGGGGGGCTGCCTTTTAGAAGTTTACCAAACCCTTGACTGTGTTGATGCCACTAGAATTGGCATCAACAACCGAAACATCAACCAGCCTCGTGTTCATTACCTGGTCTAACAGCACTGCTGAATATGCCCTCCCTCAGCATGGTGCAAACAGCTCTCACACAAAGAAGCGAAACAGTACTCAACGAGACCTTGAGAACCATTACTTGCCTTGCCTCTGCCTCCGCCTACTCCATCTGAATTCCAACCAGTGCTTTCAGGCATTGCACCTTCAGTACTTCGGAGAGAACACCACACGCACAACTCTGAATACGCCTGCTGGACAACACGCAACTGCTGCATAAACCTGTCAAAGAATCACACCACTTGGTAGACAGAGACTGCGCTCTCGCCGCCGACCTTTCTGCCGAAACGCGTGCTAAACTCGCCAGTTCCCAGCAACATCTTACAGACTGGAATACTGCTCTGGCAAGATAGTCCAAGACCAGATATACTCTCTATTACACCTACGACATAACTACCACCTGGCATCAATCTCCCACTCAAGAATGGGTCCCTTAAACTGGATTCGCACAGGAGTCGGTAGCTTCAATGGCACCGATGGGGCTGCGGCCATCGCAGCCTGCCAATGTGGTTACCCATCACAGACTGCGGATCACCTTCTCAATGAGGTGCCCTGCCTTTCGTCCACCGTGGACACAGATTTCTCAAAACCCAACCATCAACAGGAGCTGCCTCATCGCAAGAAGAAGAAGAAGATTACCTCAAAGAGACAATGTGATGAAATTATATTAAACCATATTGCATTTGGCGAATACCAATTGCTACCCCAAAGGAAGCTGTATCCATGGAGTTGTGGCGACCGTCAGCTTTAGTTATATTGATTGAATATGAGTTGAAATAATTTCTTCTGTTGATCTTGAGTGTGATACTGCCATGGCTAGACGGTTCAGGTTCTGATAAACTTCTAATAGCACCCGATGGTATCCATGTAAAATATAGCTACTTTTTGAATGCGTTGACAAACATTGATGGCAGGTTTATGCTCTGCCTGGTGACGGTCTCTGAGATTTGTAGATGGACAAACGTCCCGGGTATTGTAATTCTGCAACGCTGTGAATGGGGCCCATGTTGGATATTGGTACATTAAGAATGCACCTTCTTTTGCCGTCTTCTGTCCATGTTATCTCGCTGGGGGGGGGGCCTAGTTCTTTTTCTCTTACTCATATTTTGACTGTTTAAATAAAGGGAAAATATATTGAACATTGACAAAAACATGATGAACATCACTTTCGAAGACAAGACGACGAACACCTTGGATTTTTGCTCTGCCAGGTGATGGTTGTTTGATAGTTGTAGTTTAGACAAACGCTCCTGTGGGTCTTGTAAATCGCAATGCTGTGATGGGTCTGATTGTAACAATAGGGATACGCACATTTCTTTGCTTAAGTGTATTTTTTTTGCTGTATGCATTTTAATGGAGAAAAGCCCACTTGGCGGCGCATTTTTGGTCCATTTTCGGTCCTTTGGAATTCCATTTTTGCTATTTAAAACTGCATGAAATTATTTAGCACATGTGTATTAATTAGCATCTGATCGTTCTTGAAACTTCCTCGATCTTTCCGTTTTACATCTTTTTTTACTGTATTTAGTAAGAAAAAACAACTTCACATTGTCCTTGATTGTCCACCGATGCTGGTTGATGTTGGTGTTGATTCCATTTCTAGTGGTGCGAGACGGTCAAGGTCCGGTAAACTTGTAAAGCAACCCCCCCCCCCCCCATGGTATCCTTGGAACGGTTGTAACGCCTCTCTTTGGAACGCGTTGACAAACATCCCCATTATGGCGCATGTTTAATGCTCTTGTGTCAGGGTGGTTGTTGATATTTTGTACTTTGACAAACCATCTATGGGTCCTATGTAATTTTTGCAATGCTGTGAATGGGGTATGTTTTGATGTTGGTAACCATAAATGCACATTTCTTTGCTTATTCAGTGCATGCGACTTCCTGGAGGGCGGGTACCGACTCTGACTAAAACACCTTACGTTACATAATCTAACTGTAGAGCCTGGGGTTCTCACATTGAAAGGTGGTATGGATGTGCCTCCCAAAGACCCTCATTTCAGTCCGCTTTTTCCGTTTCCCAAAGACCCGCACATTTTTATGTAAAATCTGTTCTTGACCACATTTTTCTTAAATACCTCAATTTTGAATAAAAATAAAAGCTCAAAAACTCTTGTTTTTGACAAGAACACTACCCAAATACAAGATATACATAGTAACTAGCAATTGATGTAAACCCCAACCTGTTAATAGTCATAGTGTATTTTTTTGTTGCTTTGCTGCGATGCTGTAATGGGAAAAGTCACTTGTGGGCGGCCATTTTGGCGCCATTTTGATTCCTAATTTATATTTTCAACATGGACATCAAAACTTATTTAGGTACAGATGTATTTCAATTATCATCTGAACCTCATTGAAACCTCTCGACAGTTACATTTATACCTCGTTTTTAATGCATGTAAGTAAAAAACTCTACTTCGCAGCCATTTTGGACGCCATCTTGAATTTAAAATATGTGAATGAAATTATTTTAGGACAGATGTATTCATTATCACCTAAGACTTTCATCTCATTGGATTTTATTGACAATTAAGTTTTTAATACTTTTTTAAATACATTTTAGTTAGTGAAAAAGCTATTCGGGCGGCCATTTGACGCCATTTTGCCATTAAAACATGTGAACGAAATTATTTAGGCACAGATATGTTATTTATATTCTAATTGTTGATCCCGTTCTGATTTTGTTCTTGACATTGATTCTTTTTAGCTTGTTTTAATTCATTTTAGTGAAAACCCTACTTTTGGAGGGGGGGGGTGGCCATCTTCTTGGACGCCATCTGATAAACCACACGCCCCTTGGCCCACTTTTAAATTTTGGGAACATCCTGATTATGTTTGGGGTCATATAAGGAACCTAAAAAAGTTGGTTTGGTTTAGTTCTGGGGGTGGGTGCAAAGGAGGTGTTCCTGGCTCCCCTAGTAATATCAGTTTGAATAAACGGTCTATTTGTGTAACATAATTGTAAGTACATATCTTCAAACTTAATTACAGTGTTTCAATTATAAAGAGTCGGTTATTTGAAAATCACTCATATCATTGGTCTCGTCATGATCTAATGAAACTGCTCAGCGAATTTTGTTTTACATCTCAATGGTAATATTTTTTGCCCAAATACAGTATACTCAGCAATCCATAAATTGCGAGAACTAAAGCTGCAGTTTTCTGTAAGAATTGGAATGAAAACTTAAATTCAATATCGCACTGTTTTTCAAGCGAAACTACAAAACCTTTTAATGGTTTCACTTTGACTCCCAATTTCGTTGGAGGTTAATACCACGAAATCTTGCTGAGCCAAAGAAAACTGTGATCTTACACCAGCTATCTTGACTTTCTTATTTGGGAATTGAACATTTTTCACTCAGCATTTCCTTTTGTATTCTCTCCGGATATTTTAGCATCCTCAATTATTCTCATTCCTCTTTCTCCGCACCTTCTAATTGTGTTACCATAATTTGTGTTAAATGTTTTTACTCCAAATCACTAGCTTCTGAAGACCATTTTCACTCTTTGAAACGATGCATCTTTGTTTGGCTCAAAATCGGCCAAACAGAGTTTAAAAGTCTCTCCAGCAAAATAGGCAATAACTTCTTTCTTCCTCCAAAGTCCAAATGACGCAAATAAACGCGTTTTCTGAAATCCGGTTAAGCCCGCTGGTTACCAAGCAAACATTTGAGCAAAAAGAATTCCGTAACTATTTTAATATTTTTTTTTATGCTGAATGTAGGTTTTTGTTGACTCACACTGGATCATACTCCTCACTTCCCCTGCAGATTTTAACAACGTCATTACGATTGACTTCCTCACTATGGAAGTCCCAATGCTGTAGAGTACAGGTGTTTTACGAACCCAATGGCGAGATGTCCTGTCTGTCATGATGGAAACGATGACGACAATGAGTGGAATATCACAGAGGCTATGGTATATGTAGACAACTAGTATATCCAGGAACGGCAATGAGTAGAAAGGGAGGCTTGGTGATGGAAGTTGGACAAGCACTTGATTCGTTTTAACTGTGTTGGAGGTTAGCTGAAACAGTAAACAAATAAACAAACAGTGTTTTAGTGGAATGATCATATCGATTATCTTTCAAACCTTTTGTGCAATGTTTAAACTGTTTCTTCAAGATGAAAAATGACTAAGTGATTGTAGATGTACTTTCCGAAAGAGACCGCTGTGCCATGGTAATGGAAGCCTGGTGTCGTATATGTACTGTTAAGCCTTCCCAGTCTTTGTCAAGACTCGGTTTTAAAGAATTCGTTGGATGGGGAGGGAGGGAGTGAAACCTCAGTTGGTGTTGGTTTGGGTCCTGTTTAGCTAATACATGTAGTACCCGGTAGTTTATGTTTCTATAGCGTAATACAGTTACAAGTCGTAACACAAGACCTAGCAAATCCCCACAATCAAGCGCTTAACACTTTATCGCAAATATCAAATTTAAAATTATATTCCTTATAATCTAATTCATCGCTTTGAGCTCTATCCTATCTTCTTAAGATGACTAAGATTAGTTGAAATACCACTGGTTATTCTTGTTTTAATGTTTTTCCGCAGTTCGCTGGTTCCTTAGGATGTTTCCCGTTATGATCATTTTTACAAAAGGTCAATTTGAAGATGATGACATGACCGTATACAAACTTGCATAGAATTCTGCAGAAATAAACAATCCTTCTGCAAATTGCTGTTATATTTGTCTGGTACCAAATGTTCTGTGAGCGAATCTGACTGGGGGAAATGGTTCAATTGATATTGAATGCAACGTGGAATGCGGAGGAGACAAATTCCAGATCGGCGGAGGTGAACACTATTTATCAGTTTTATAATGGTAAGCTGGGTATGGCCAAAATCACTAAATCAATTGAAGTTTGACTTAATTTTATTTCACACAATGAGCATGAAATGAGAATAAATTTAAAAACACATAGTTCTCCATTCTAACTAGAATAGGACAAGCATGATATGCTTTCGCCAGCCATTCATGGGTTGTGCTTTGAGTACCAAAAGCCAAAACTGTTATGGGAATGACATTGTAAGACCGAATCCGTTCGCCACAGCCGAGTGCATATTAGAGAAAGTCTTCAGCTATATTCTGCTAATTTGTGCTGTGACCGATACAAAATAGTTTCCATTGAAAGGCTGTCACCTTACATAGGCTTAATTCCAAAAACGTGTTACTTCAACCAAATTATCCATTGCCCCATTTTTGTTAATACTAAAGAACTATCATTATAGCACTGAAACCCAGAGATAAACCTAGTCATTTCGATCAAATCAATAAAGTCAAAAAAACCCACATAAAAATTGGATATTCTAACCTTTTTGGTGAGAAAATTGAATTTTCTCTATTTTACACTGTGTGTCTATGGAAATGCAGTAGTTTTGCTGCTCGCGAACTTTCTTACGTCATTCTGACTAAGCTAGGTTATGTTGGTACTCATTGGTTATAATGTGGAAAGAGGATGCCCGTGCATCCATGGACCAAAGTCAAGTGTACTGTGATAGTCCTGTGTCGTACTAGTGTTTGCTACTTCTCCAGAAGGAGGAGGATGTTTGGGGCTTTTGATGATTGATAATTACATTAAAATAAGTCGTATCAGGAAGAAACAAAAACCTGAAGGGTGTAACCACCCCCCTTTATTATGTGGGATATGAAAAAAAACGTTTCCAGGACAGAGGTACCAAATATACCAAAATATGTTTGAAGCAAGACGAGCTTCGAAAACACATCTAAAGAACATGTATTAATGGTTGGTTTCCTTAATTGGAAATAGGAACTATTCAAAATCGATATCTAGTAGATTGAACTCTTCAAAACAATATGCACGGATGGGAAACCATTTTATGGATTTAGATTAAAACTATCTTCAAAACACATTTATTTGCTTTCAAAGCGTTATTAAATGAAACGCATACATTCTTAACTTGCTTCCAGTGTCCCTAGGGATGGGTGAAGATCCGTCACCAATGCATGGATCGACCATAGAGGATGATTTTTCATTTGGATAAACGGGTGTTACAATTTGTGTGTGAACCTACCACAAACTAGTTGGAAACACGAGACTACAATGATTGCTAGGGGATTCACCGAATAATTGCAAATGGAGCGGTGGATCCACCAATATGTCAAGGTATGTGGTTTGTAACCCATACAACAACAAACAAGCATTTATATAGCGCCCACAAAGAATGGAGCGCTTACAACAATAAACTAATAAATAAACTAATACAAATATTACAGACCTAAGCAATTATACATCAAAGTACAAAATATTAACACAATTTAAAAATGCAGAAAATGCAAATTGCACATTATTCAAATAAACATGCAAAACATCAAAAACAAATACGTTTTAAGTTTTTTCTTGAGATTTGAAGCTGTATCAGCTTCCCGGATGATTTTTGGAATGGAATCCAGGAGTCGTGGATGGAGCAGAGCGTAAAAGGCACGATCACAGTGAGATGATTGGTTCTGGGAACGTGGAGGAAGGTTTTGTCATATGATGAGGAGTGGCATAACAGAGGATTTAAAAAAGAAATACAGTTCCTGAAAGATATGAAGGGGCCAATGGAGTTGATGCAATGAACCACAATAACAAGGAGTTTTAAAGGTTATACGTGGCGTACAGGTAAGCCAATGGAGGCGACCCGTAACAACGGAGCGCTAGGATGGTCACGGCTTAGCTAGAAAATCCAGACGGGCGGCTCTGTTCTGAAGCCTTGGAAACGAGTTTATCACTTCATTGGCCGCCCGTTAAGAATACGCATTACCATAATCAATCCGAGAAGAAGATGAGCGATTGCACAGCTATTTTGCATTGTCTCTTGATGTCATACACGTTTTTTTTTTTTTTTTTTTCCTTTTTAATGCGCAAGAGATCCGGAAGATGAAAACTGACCATTGACGATGGAAAGATATATGGTCTTTTCATATTCAGTTGAGGATCAAAAAATGACCACCCAAAAGGCGCACAGACAGATTTGTTGGAGTTATTACGGCATCACCAAGAGTCAATGTAATTTCTGGAAGACGAGAAGCAAACTGAAAAGAAGTCGCTACAAAAAACTCGGTTTGGATTCATTGGAGTTGCAATTTATTTATGTCATCCATGCTTAACTTGTCCACACAAGTTTGTAACCGCTTCATAGCTCTCTACATGCACCATCTTTCTCTAGGATCAAATGTCACCAGTATTTGAGTATCATCCGCCTATATATAATATCTGACGTCATTAGAACGAAGTATATTGCCAAGTGGTTGTGTGGAATGCACTGTAGCCGATAGGTCCAAGGTATGGATCCATGCGGGAAACCATAATTCCATTGTCTGAGGCCGAAAAGGGACCAGATATGCACAAACGCTAGTTGAGCGGTTCCGTAGATAAGAGTCAAACAATTCAAAGATTTTCAGGAAATCTGAAATGTATTGTGAAGTCGATGAAGAAAAGAGTGGTCTTGGTGTCAAATGCCGCCGAAAGATCGAGCATGACTAGAAGAACAGCACGTTGGTGATCAATGGCGTCGGCAATGTCATTTTAACACGGGTAAGCGCAAGGTCTCAGTTGGAATGAGATGGTTGTAAGCAGATTGGAATTCTCGCTTAGATGTTATTATTTCAATGTGTTCGGTTAAAACGGCTTGCTGCAGCCATTTCAACAAGTTTAGCCAAAACCTTTATGTTAGATACAGGACGATAGTTTTTCAAAGTCTTTGGGTCTCGTGTTTTCTTCTTCAATATTGGAGAGATAATGGCTTCTTTTAACGACTCTGGAAATTCCTGCCGAAAAAAGAAGATGCATTAATGATATCAGCCAGGACTTGAAGAAAGAGCGTGAATTTTCCCCTGAGAAGCCAAGTGTGGGATCTCATCAAGCAGCACGATTTATTAGCAGCCTTTTTTCAGAGATAAGCAACTCACCTTGTGACAGGATGCTGAATTCAGAGAGAGGTGCCCAACTTCGACCTCTGCAGGAAAATTAGTCTCCATCAGTAACATCCAAAATGGTTATCATAAACATGGTTATTAAATATCGTACCACTATCGCCATGATTATTTACATCAGTGTCCAAAGTATCCCTTATTTTCTTTATATTCTCAACAAGAAATTGGCAATCGTTTGAGAGGGTAGAAGCACAATCATATTCTGGAAGTACGTTCTACCGTATTTAAAAGTTGAAATTCAATATCTTGAATTGGTCCTTACTACTGCAGAGAAAATTTGTCATGATAATATTCCCGTTTTGCATTTTATCAACCTATGAACACGTTGCTTTCGGCTACAAGTATGAGTATTTATCAGCATTAAGTTTGCTCTTTTTACACTTATTTTCTAAGCGCCTGCGTAGGCGGCGGGCTCGTGGATCTCATTGTTATACCATGGCATCTTGGTCTTATAGAGGACCCTAAGTGATAAAGGACAGTACTTGTCAATTGTATTTTTAAGTGTACGTTTACAAAATTGATTAGTTCATTAAATTGAATCCATTTCTTAGTTGGCATCCGTTAACAAGATCCTTTTGAAGATCTTCAACAAAATTCGAACGTTAAGTTTTTATTAGTTTCGTGAAACCTGTTCCTCCTCAGTGGCTGGGGCTTCTTTCTTTGGAGAGTAGTAATGATTAAATAGTGCTCACGACCATAGTTACAGAACAAAAGGTCAGAAATCAAATCATCCTCAGGACGGGGTCATGATCAGGTCAATATGACCCTCTTTGTGCGTAGGGTCTTTAATATGTGGAACGAATCCCGCACTTTCCACAATTGACACGAACTGTTTCACTTCAGATTTTCGGCTCGTCTAAGGACATTAAAATCACCAGTAATCAAAGACTTACAGCTCTGTTGGGATAGGTCCTCCATGAAATCTCAAATTTCATTAAGGAACTGTCCAGTCGTGAAACCATTTTCCTTTCGAGGGGGAGGGGGTCTTTTGGTAAATGGCAATAAACAAAAATCCTTCAGTTTAACCCGCACACAAACATGTTCAAAATGTGTCTAGGTTTAGATGGTAGTAGCACTTAACTGAAGGGGGATTTTGTAGAGTATACCAATACCACCACCTTTTTGACCAGTGTTTCGAGGAATGTTAATAAAAATCATTCCGGTGGGAGAGTCAACCAATTTGTAACTGATCATCATTTTGTCCATGTTTTCCGTTAGGACAGATAAATCCACATCTTCTTCTAGGACATAATCGTATGCAAAAGGTGTTGTGTTGGCCATAGTGACCCTAGGGTTCAAGATGTGAACGTTTAACTTATTGTGATCATGCTTGAATAGGGTGTAAATTGGTTGGGTCAATAGTTACGATGTGTGTAGTATGAAACCGATCAGAAATTCTAACTTCAAGGTCTATTGATCGTTTGATTGATGAAAACCCACGGTACCACGTTTACTGATGCGCATTAGTTTAGGCCTCCCACTCTGCTTTGACAAATACTTGATAGATTTACTAAGTTTATGTTTTGTACAAGACTTTTGAGAAGTTCAGTTTTGCCAGTGTGATTACAAGTAAGCTATTAAAAGGGCAGTTATCAGCTTCATCCACGGTGAATTAAGATTACGCAAGTCTGAATTGGTGTTATCACTTTCTACCAGGAGTGAATGGTGTTGTCAGATCATATACTGGAGCTGTTATCACATGATGACCCTGTATTACCGTAGTAGTATCCCCGTTAGACATTCCAAAAGAAAATGTCCCAAATCCCCAGAAAAAAAAAAACCACGATAATACAAAAACGTTCCGATTTTGGCCAAATTCGGCGGACCGGCGCGGGGAAAACATGATGATCCTTGGTATTATTCCCTACTCAGTTAAAAACAAAAATTGGTGGCAGTCATACCAAATGACGGAGAAAGAAATCACAACATTTTAGAGCGATTGAACGAGATCCGTCTCAACATAGGAGTACGTTTAATCATGCTAAGTATATGTCAGTACAATAATTGTAAAAATACTGCCAAGTTAAAACTAGAGGATTCCCAAACGGAAAATATGCAAAATGACGGGAAGGTAGCATCACGTAATTATATGTGCAAAGAGTTTGATGACATACTGCACAAGGGTATTACTTGTCTACACCACTACCCACATACCAAGTTGCGTCAATTTGGACCTTATTGGGATCTGGTGGAGTTCACCAGTTGTTAAGTAACTGAGTCAATCAGAGCAAATATGCAAATAAAGCCTCATTTAATATTACACAAATACAATGACACAGTGCATGGGTTATTATTGCATCCACCCACTACCCAATAACAGTGTTTTGTCAAAATCGGATACTATATAGTATTGGGATATGGTATAAGTTCACCGTTTTAGTTTTTACAGGGAAAAAAGGAGCGGGGAAAAGGGAAAAAGGCCGAAATACACAAAATATTAATCTTTGACCTGTAGCTACAGGACGGTCTGATAGTTGCTGCAAGTGTCATCTATAGTTTGGGTGAGGGGTTCGGACGGGTACAGGCGGAAGGAGGGACAAACGGGACGGGACCCGGTAAACAGGTAAAGACCCGCGTCAGATTTCGCTTATACAGCCGCTGGTATAAAGAACAAACACCATTTTTAAAGCGATTTTTTTAGACAATATGCAACTACAGGGCTTGTCCCAAAATAAATGGCCATTCCTCGCAGTACGGATACTAAATTTCAAAATTACTGAGAAGAATTAGTTCAAATTTTATAACAGAATGATTGAATGACGAACTTGGTTCGTACATCCTGTCAAATTTTGGTCTGATACGGTTCACTAGTTTGAAAAAAAAAGGCCTATCATGTAACCGCTGTCAAATACCCCATTCCAAGTTTTGCTTAGATCGTTTAAGCAGGTTCACCTTGAAAATATCCTGGTACTAATCCTGTCTCTTTGTTTTAAAAAAATAAAATTACTAAAATATTGCCTAAAATATTACTAAAATAAAGGTGCTGGTTTTTCTCTGTCTCGGTCTTTATCATACTTACTTAAGTTTGGTTTCAATTAACCCAGTATAACCTTGTAAACTAAAGATTATTTTAATATTTTAAAACAGTCTTGACAAATAAGGGAAATGTTCTTGTTAAACAATGACCACTGGCATTGTGTTTGAGGTCATTAAGGTTGTTTATTGGCTTGTTTGTTTGTGGGATCTATCAATTTAGGGTCCATATTATAACTCTTATATCATATGGTCTTAACATCCATTCAACCAATTTCCATTCATTTGCGTATTTATTCCCTCCGCTGTTAATTTGCAATATTCACGCGGATTTGTCAGGCACACACTAAGATATTAAACATTTAAGTTTGGCCAAGTCGCTAAGTTACATTCTCAATAGGAGTAGAGGAAAATACTGCACAGACGATTTTTTTTAAAAAAACCGTGGATAAACAATAACGAAAATATTTAGTAATTTGTTTAGTACCAGGAGACTGTTTGTAGTTAAAAGACATTATTCAACTTTTCAAGGTTGAAAATGCTTCAACGATCTAAACGCAAACTTGGAAGGGGTATTTGACAGCGGGTTACATAATAGTGTTGTTTTTCAAACTAGGGCTAAACATATTCGGAAAATATTGGGCAGGATGTACGAAACAAGTTCGTCATTCAGAATATGTTATAAAATTTGATAATTCTCGTATTTTGAAATTATAGCACCGACTGCCAGAGGAATTGCAGTTTATTTGGGAACGCTGAATCATATCCAATGTTGACACTTTTTGATTAAGAAACTTTACAATTCAAACAATTTACACTGCTTTCTTCATAATTAAATGATACTTATTATAATCGTCATCTATGACACACCTTTCCTCCTTTGTGAGACTCTCACTGCTACTGAATTTCAAACCTTTCATTAGAAATATCTGTGATTTTACAATCAGACCTCTTGGAATTTTAACCCTTCTTCAATGCACTTTTTTTCATCGGACATGAGGTCGAAATGAATGGGATAAAAAAAGCCGTGAAGATCCATTTTTAAAGAGCTTAACATCATGATGAACAGGGTGTTTATGTTTTTAATACTTTGTTTCCAATCCTGATTTTTATTGAAAAGGCTGTATGAAAAATAAAGCGCCAGAGGTAACACTTTTGCCTTTTGTCCTGGTATTTTATCGTTTGGTTTAATAAAAGGGTGGCATCCGTGTCAGCTGTATCCCCACAAGATTACAGTATATTAACAACATGGATATTTATGGAAAATTCAGTTCTGAAGACAAGGGTAGAACAAAATGAATATGTGGATGCAGGCTCAGATAGAAAGGTTTTCGGGCATGCCAACATTTCTAGTGGACAGTGTGAGTCATGGGGACAAGCTGTAGCCCAAGCATGAAAATTCAGCATAACATGATTTATTTGTGTTTAAATTTGAACATACATGCTCTGCCGCGATCCACCACTGCCTAAACCACGAGCCACACACATCTTCTACTAGAGCTGTAATTTTGATCAGTCCATACAGAACCAGGGCATTTTAGACGACGACTGCAGACAACCCTCGACGTCAAAAGCTACGAAAACAACCGACGGCGGAAATCCTGGTCGACAAAATGTAGCACTTTCAACTGTAATTATTAATCCGGAAACAGTGGTCGGTAGGGCGTTGATATGGTGTTTTGGTTGTTTAATGGGTGTTGTTGGTGCTGTTGGTGTTATTTTTTTACATTACTACTAATCATGTCTAATATTGCTCATTACAATGGTTCATTTTACAGGTGCACTGTGGGGTTTCACTAGATCACTTTTGCAGTAATCTTGTTGATAATCCTAACTCTGTGTTTCCTAAAGCCCAAGGTAAGCATTTAATGTCGCGTAGACAGAGTGCACCCTAGCATTGGCAATGTTATACAAACTCCAAACATACATTTGTATGAATATACTTTTAAGGCTGACTCAGCGATTCCTGATGAGGCGCACTCAATTGTCCACAGAAATCATCTTTTTTTGGGTTTTTTTGGCATATACATAATGCATGCGATATACACTCATTATGTTAATTCTAGCTCAATCGAAGTTCCTTCATATTTTATTATTCTTTCTACATACAACAAGCAAGATTTAACATAAAAATTACAGCCAAGAATAAAAAATGATGGGTACACCCACCATCCTATTTCACAAACTTAGACCAGCTCTACAAAAGACATAAGCGACATACCGTTTACAATTTATTATTTATAATTAAAACGAAGAATTGCACTTTACAACTGTTTAAAATAGGAAAATAATCAATTAACTTCAATAGACCAGTCGGAGTCGAATTTAGAATCCATATGGAGTATGGATGTAGATATTATTATTTTGATTCACTGTTTCACGGCTTGTTTTTATGAGAGATCAGTGAAATAGGTATTGTGCATTAGTTTTATTTATTCCTGATAATAAGCCCACGTCTACCAACTTCTA
>JAMKCH010014666.1:0-62266 GCA_023653785.1 Ophioderma brevispina
AATCGACTGCTATTAGCAGAGATACGACAGGATTTAAAACACCCTATTTTCTACAGAAATCAATGGGAGTTGACAGTGAAAATTGATAGTTGCACCCTGGTGATTAACTAGCATTGCATGGGAGTGTGTGGCATTCTGAAAACATCCTCTGCATGGATAGCATGGGCATGCAGCATACATAAGGGTGAGTCAAAAAAAAAACTTGACCCTTATTGTGTCTGCCATTTTGAATTTTAAGTAACATATATTTAACAATGTTGGGTGGACGGAAGACAACTCTGAAAGCCTAGTTCATTATCATTAATTTATACAAAGATCATATATCGGTTTGGTATAGACTGAGCTACAGTCGTTGAATCAATTAGTCCCTTTCCGCTCTGTCCACGGATTCACATTGCTTAGTGGCAAGCCGTGCAGTCAAATGGGAATCTGTGGATAGGGGGTTAAAAGCTGACTACTTGATCAAAAGACTCAGTTCGGCCTATACTTATCGGATTGGAATTATCTCTTTGCAGCAAATAAAGATAATGAAGTAGGCTTTCGATAATACCAGATATGTTAGAGGTATATTATTTAAAAATTCAAAAATGGCGGGACGCAATCAGGGTCAGTTTTTTTTTTGACTCACCCCTGACATTTAGTGATTGCATAGTCTCATCCTGAACATTTTTTTTTTTTTTTTTTTTTTAGGCGGACAACATTATTATAAAAAGCAGGTACAAACAAAAGATAACAAGTAAAAAACCCCAAAAAGCGCTGATGGGATGCAAGTGAAAAGAGTGGAACAAGATAATAATAGAACGATACCAGAAGAAGGAGTAATCATGATAAATGAAATGAAATAAAAATTGACAATTAACAAAATCAACTTTAATACTCTTTTTTAATTATTTTAAAAAAAGAACAAATCCAACAACCAAACAAGTCTTCAATGAGGTAAAAAAAATGAAACTACAATGTTGCCTACAATATTCATCTAGGTTTCAGTGGTACTCATGAGTCTTTATTGGGGTGCGGCGTTATTAGATGAATATGGTATGGTATGATGAGCTTCACATCAATTAGCCTACCTTAAGTTGAATATAATATTTTTTCAGACTTAGTAGGATGTATAGTGATCAACAAACCTTGCCATGATAGCGAACCTCATTTTCTTCCTGTGTGTCCAGCTCGATAATTTCTTCTGGTTCCCAGCTATTATATCTGAAATTATAAATATAAACCGTCCAGTGGGTTTTGTGTATTTTTAAAAAAGCCAACAAAACAAAAACAAAAGTTTGATCGCCAAAACCATCTTGGCCCAACAATTCGTCCAACTCAGTGGAAGGAAGAAAACTCAAAATGGAATTGACTTTTAGTTCTTTTAATAATTGTCCATACGTGGACTGATCATAGACCTGCACGGTTATTTCCGGTTGGGAGCCGTCATTTTGGGTCGCTTGGGACGACAGAAAAGAAACAGGGAAAGGGAAGATTAATTTCAAAAAACGCATCAACAAAAGAAAAATATAAGTTCCATTTAGGCCCAACTGGAAGGCCAGCCGGTATCATGAATTAGAGAGTTGTGTACAGTGTACTGCGTGCATCATGTCTGATTTCTTTCACCGGGGACTGGATATCTGGACCCTTTTACGAGATACGAAGTCGGCCATTAATTATTGGAGAAGTCGGCCAAATTTTGCGAGAACTGGACCCGAGCCCGACTTGATCTTTGAAAAACTAAATTGGCTTGAGACTTTGATCTTGGAGAATTTGGACTGAATTTTTTGGGAGTATAAACGGCCTTGGATATTGGAGAATCGGCTTTAAGTTTTGGAGACTCGTCCTTGATGTTTCGAAAACTCGGTCTGAATTCTTGTAGACTGGTTTTGATCATGAGAAATCGTCTTTGATTCTTGGAGAACCCGGCTTTATTCTTTGGAGAACTAGACCTGAATACTTGGGTAGGCTGTATCGGCTTGAATTCTTGGTGTACTCGGCCTGATTCTTAGAGAACTCGCCACGGCCTGACTTCTTGGAGAACTCGCACTTGATGCTTGGACAATTCAAATTTGATTGTTGGAGAACCCAGCTTTGAGTTGGAGTATACCGAACAGATTTTTGAACAATCCGGTCAGAATTCTGGGAACTCGGCCTTTTACAACAGTAAAAAAATCAAACATTGAATAAAAACTTGAGTGACAAATTTTCAAAGCCAATTCAGAACTCTAACATGACATTGGATAACTTTTCTGATCCTTTAAAAGGCCACAGAAAAGAAATACATATCAATCTTAAATTATGGACCTCAGTCACATCTAACACAGAAAGGTAGCAATTAGCAAAATAACTCAAAAATTTGGGATAATAATCAAATAAGATTGCACCAGACAAAAAGGGCAACTCTATAGTTGTGACATAGTAATGTAGAGGGACTATTAATTATTCTTGATGCTAGAATAGGTGCATCCAGCTGAGGGATTATCCTTGATGCACTATTTCATAGCCTCAAAATAATCAATATTCCCTTATATTACTATAATGATTACTCTAATTAACAAAAATAAACTGCACATTTGGTATGTCTTCAGTGAACCAAATGAAAATTGTCAACGGTGACCCTTTGCCTGACCTATCGTTAAGGGCAATGTCCAAGATTAAGTATGAAAAGATATCATGCTTACATCAAATAATAATTAAAAATTATGGTTTTAATAAGTTGGATCAGCAAACTTGAGTTTTCCCATAGACTTTGTATGGTACCGTGCCCTCACATCCGTGCAATCACATCCGCCACTCTGCACGCTTGTTAGTATAATTGTGATAAAGTAATTAGCATCCAAAGGAGCAGCCTTTTGGTGTATATGGAGAGGAAAAAACTAGGCTTTAAAAAAGACCAAAAAGAAGGGTGAGGTATTCATCTTTAATTTGAAATAACAAAATACCATATCATGTCACAGTATGAAAAATGTCACACCTCCACCCTATGAGGTTCCAACTTAAGATGCATTGGCCAGTTAGAAACACTAAAGCCGAGGTCTATATAGCATTTCACAAATTGGGGTAAAGGTCATCTAAGGCCAATTGAAGGGACATTCGTTGATTTACCGCATGATATACCCGGGCTTTCTAAAGCACAGTTTGCGACGCGTTGAAACGGATTTGCGTTGTGTTGCGGTGAGATGCAGCATGAAAGTGATGAACTTCGGCCAACGCATCACCGCATGCAGATGCGGTATAATAAATCTTTAGTCAGCAGTTGGCTTAATGGTGGGTTACAATTGGTCAGAGGGAACGTAAGGTTTTTGCGGGTACCCAAATCTCCAATGATGGGGTTAAGTGAGGGGTCAAGAAAGATAATATTGATATGTAGTTTTTAAAAAGAATTTTAGGTTAAAGCCATGTTTCATCAGTTAACATTCAAAGGAACCAAGAATATTAAACAGTGTAAGATGGACTACATACATTGTAAATGTCACACAAAACAACCAAAAACCTATTAAACAAAAAACAAACAAAAATAAAAAAAATACAAAACTAACAACCCAAAAAAAAAAAAAACCCCCCACACCCCACCCCCAAAAGGAAAAAAACAAAAAACCCTACACGCACCTGAGCATGTGGTATACAGCCCTGCCCAAACCTCTAACACTGCGCGTAAAGCAAACAAAATGAATGGTCTTTATCTTGCTATGGTACAGGATGCTCATTTTGAGAACAAGCTAATTACTTAAGTTGCAGGGAAATTTAATAACAAAATATCTAAAAGTGAAGTTTATTTTACATTGTAAGCGCTCCATTCTTCGTGGGGCGCTTATATTCTTGTGTATTATCATTATTTTCTGATGACCTCAGTGTCTTAGACATTTTTTCAATAAATTGTGCAAAATGCCTTTTATAAAAAAAAAAAATAGCACCAATGGGCTGTAGCTCTGCAGTTAATTTAGCAATCAGTTACATTTTGTGATCCAACAAGATTTGCCTAGTTAATTCTGATATTTGAGCCTTTTTCAATGTGACCTTAATTTGACCCCAAAATGACCAGTTACCGGACCACTGATTCAATCTCTGACACATCCTTTTGACCCTGTACCAGATATCACATCGATTAATTCGCGAATGTCTTGAACTTTTCATCCTTCTTTGAAATTTTGACCCCCAACTGTAGTTCATACAATTTAAATTAAAGGTATTTTTCAAATATTTAAAGGTCCTAAGCATTATCCCTGACAAATTTCAATGCAACTGGAGCATGTTTGATACTAGATTTTCTTGGACCTAAACCAGAGATCACTTCAATTTAAAAGTATGGTAAAATGTTTAAAAGGTCAAACGCATCATTCCTGACAAATTTCAATTGCAATTGCAGCATGACCTTTATTTAGGAAAGCAAGAATGTCCCTTTAATCCATTAATCAAATAAGACATTAAATTGTCTATATTATAAGTTCGTAAGCCAGTCTGCCTGCATAGAAGGCAATTGAAGCTAAGTGGACGGTGGAAACCACCCTCAACACAACTCCATTCAACGCTACGCCTAGAAAGCTGATCATAGGAATAGGTCTATATAGCCTTTAAACTGGTCAATCAAAGAATGCCTCTTTAATGATAAATAATGGAATGACCCTTTAATTGGTCAATGAAAGATCTCAGAGTGCCCCTTTAATTGTGAACTTAAGGAAATGTCCCTTTAATTAGCAAAAGACCCTTTAAGTCCTTTAATCCATCAAAGAATGCCCCTTTAATCCCTCAAAGAATGCCCATTAATCAGTCAAAGAATGCAAATTAATCTGCCAATCAAATAATACCATTTAAACGTCAACATCACATTTAACAGGATCTGTGTACGATTGTGGATGACCTTGCTTAGGAGTATCTTGTGAGCAAGTGTTGTGGCCATAGCAGTAATTTTGGAAAAATGACTTCAAAGTATTTTCCAAGAATGCTCCATTCACTGTCAATCACAGAGTGCCCTGTAATCAGTCAAGTAGAGAATGCCCCTTTAACCTAATCTAACAAGGGTTAAAGGGGCCTAAGGTTTAATCTCAGATAACATTTGTATCATTTTTTTAAAATCTCTATGTAGTGTTAATGCTCCTTTGCCTCCTTTCCAAAAAGATCAAAAATTGGTTTGAGTATGGGGGTAGGGTGAGCCGTGAAAGTTAGGCAGTGGGGGGGTTGTTAAAGCCCCGCCATAGACAATACACAGTAAAAGCCAAAAATCAGCAAAATCTTGAAAATCAGCGAAAATAAATATAAACTTTGAACATACGTAGTTTTCCTTGTCTTATTCTAATAGAAATGTTATTTTTCAAAGTTATGCTGAGCTAAAAATCAAATCAATCTAAATTGGCAAATCTCAATAGAACAAACATGTCGATGAAGAACACCCAAGAAACAGGGAAAGAAAGAAGTTCAACTTACTGTTTTGGCCAGCCCTTCCACTCACAAGGCAAAAAGTTTTACCCTATATGAGGAAGATAGACCATTTAAGTGTGTTACACAATCAAGTACTACTCCACTTTGACAAAACAAAAAAATAACAAGAAAGCGGGAACATGCCAATAATTAAGATTAGAGATGATCCCAAGTTACAAACTATAGTTTTTTTTGCAAGTACGTAGTTAACAGTGAGCTTATAACTTGGCACAATACTTTATACAGTTCAAGACACAAGTTAGAATGATTGAATATTGTGTTGGGTTGAGGTGGTAAATGAATTGAACAAATTAATGGGAAATATGAAAATGAGCTGATTAATATTGAATAACTTGGCAAGAAAGTATACAGATGAGACCTGGCACGATTTCATAAAAACTTAAAGAATATTTTCTATTTGAACTTCCGATTGTTGCTCTGCTTTTAATGTCATTGTCCATTACGTCCTTGACACGTAACTTCATTTCTACTTTTATGCTCACAAAACACCGATACTTACATTATCTCTTTCTTTTTTCACAATCTCTCTATTTTGTACACAGTGTCCTCCATTTTTAGTTAATCCTTGGTGCTGAAAATCAATTTGAAAAAAAAACCACTGATAAACTCTGTGAAAATGTCATCAATTCAGGTTGTTTATGGCCCGGAAGTATGTTTCCTGGGACGACGGAAATACTGGGAAATGTAAAAGTTAAAATTTTTTAAAGTAGGGCGACTGTTAACCTCAGAGTCATGAGTAGGCAAAATAGACCAGTGGAATGCTGGACACATGCACAATCCCATCACATATTTTTTTAAATCAAAGATTACATGGTTTTACATGCAAAAATGCAAGTTGCAAAAACTATTTTGCAATTCCTTGATTTTGGACATGGTGGAAAAACAGTCATGACAGTAAACTCAAGACTCGGAATAACGTGAAAGGCCTAACTTCACTAAAAATGAAAAATGAATTGAAGATTCAATTCTTGAATTAAATTAACGTTAACAGAAAGGAGATTCTCAAAGGTTTCAATAGGGCTTTCACACTGAGGCGAAGATCAATCTTGTGCAATCGATGGCTGTTTTTTAAGGACTACTGCAGCCGTTTTTTAATTAATAGTGGCAAATGTGGCATGTTTACTCCCTAGTTACAATGCAGAATCTTACCAAGGAAAAGGCCTGACGGGCACCCAGTCACTGCTGTTTGATCCCATGCAATTAGTCTCTTATTTTGCTAACAATTAAAAGAGACACTAACACTTTTGAAAGATAAGTAGTCGCAGAAATGAGCAATTTAACATTGTTAACAAAATTAGTCACCTCCGAGACAAGGAATTTTAGTTTCACTGTAAGGGAAATCTTAAAGTTAACCTTGCAGCACCTTGTTAGTGTCATCCGTTATCATGATGAGCATAACTACGATATTACTATAACAGTGATATCAGCAGCAAGAGATTCTGTGAGCAAGTAAAGCTGAGATGTATAACTTAACTGTTTTGGACGTGACAATGTGTTGCGGAGGTGACAGGTGCTAACGGAAGGTATGCAATGATGGATATAATTTGAATAGTTTGGTGTATTTATACAACTTTCAATCAATTAAGATGTTAAGGCATGGTCAACATTTTAAGAAGTCAAAAAGCATGGCTATTGCATATCTTTAAAAAAAAACACTGTTAGTTAGGTCAGTGTCGTATAGTGGGACCTGCACCGCGGCTCCTCCACATTTGACTTTTAACCGACAATGATAAAATGTATGTGAAAAAAATAATGGCCTTTTTGAAAAGAAAGAATAAATAGGCTTTAAAATAAGCCCAAATTATGACAGTTGGACAATTATTTATCTTGTAGCCAAACTTTGTAAACTCAACAAAGTTAGTGCAGATGTAACGTCCTCCCAAAATTAGGTGTCCAATATATGGACACAGGACCTTCAATGTTTCGGAAGCGATGAAACTTTATGTTAACGGAAAAGGTTAAATTGAATTTGAATCGCACGCACAAAACCTTAAAGAGGCCGACCCACGACGACCACAAATTTTTGCAACCTAAATGCAAGTCCCATACTAGTAGTTGTGAACACACAGCAACGGGCGAATTCATATATTAAATAATAAGAGTAAACAAATTCATTATAAATAGGATAATTGGCTAAACGGAAATGTCACCGCTGAAACGCTGAATTGCAACGACTTGTATCCGGAAATGAGAAGCAAAGAAATGTGGCAACCTAAATAAACTTATAGGTTGGACTCTTGTCCATAATAATAAAAGAAAAAAACTGGTATTATTCAAGTGGGAAAGTAAATGCTTTGAGAAAAAATAGATGTATTTGGGGTACAGCCAGAAGTGCCAATTGGGACCAATAAATGGCCACAAATGCAAAAGAAAAGGAGTTTGTTAAAGGTGCAACGAGTGATTTCCAAGTCATCCGTATTTTCGTGAATGTAGTGATTTCATATAGAAGACATGCAATAGATCCATATCTTGTATTGGCTACAGAAATAACGTAAATGAACAAACGGTGAATTGTATATGCTTATATTTCAATGAAAACACAGGCTGAATTTGTATTGCTCCTATTCGAAATTTAGAAATTTCACAATATTAGTAACAAAGAAACAATTCTCAGCTAATCCGTGCATATGGGGATTTTTAATAGAAAGCTTTGCACCAGTGCAAAAATAAGATTTTTCACATTTGGTGGGACACCGTTATTTGAAATCTCCGTTGCACATTTTTAAGCTAGCTGAGCTAGCCCCTATATAGGATAGTTGCAAGCAAAATATCATTGGAAATTCTTCATTGAATTAGTGACATTAAAGCTCATGAAAGTGTAAAATTGGAAAAGTTACACCACTTGATTGTGAAAATGACCTAATAATTATGTGTGGTTGTGATATCAGCCGTAATAGTCTAGCAGATTATATGGGTTCCCATGCACCCCCCTTAAAACTACATTCTAACATGATTTTTAGACCAAATATGCGATCTTCTTCAGAGAATTCGGATGTAACCAAATTCAAATATTGTCCCACGGGGTCTGTTTGGCGGCCATCTTGGATTAAGAAGGATTAATCGTACAAAGTGGTTCAAGTTAGTTTAAAAGTATCTCAAATGATTCGTCTCAGGAATCAGAAAATATATATTTGGCATATCCGTGATGTTCCGTTACAGAGATAGGGGTGAAAATGTCAAAGGTCATTGAAACTTTTGATTGGTCATTGTACATGGGCCGAACACCACTTTTACGGACATCAAACAATATTGAAAAGGAGTTCTAGGTTGCCGCCGGGCACCGCTACTCATTGCCATACACACGCAAGAATCTCAAACCAACCAAACAAAAACGGCACGTCGTGCTAATGACGACGTCACACGGCACCTGCACCATGCATAATGCAGTGTGTGATCTATTCCAACAAATTACTTCACGGGATCGTGGCATGTACATCAGTGGAAATCCGAGGCGCCGTGACACGAGGTTGCGACGTCCATGTGAATGGAATGTAAAACACGAACGATCGGAACTAGCAACACGGTATAATGGAACGATGTAATGGACGGGAAATGTTTGAAGAGGGTGGTTTTGTTTGGCCTATCAGAAATTCAATAGCATTAAAGACGATGTCAGAAACTAAACCACTGAAATTTTCGCTAATATGGACTGTGTAATTGCAAACACAAATTGTACTAAGTGTCTATGACAAATTATTATGGAAAAATGGGCATGAAAATGTAATTGGATAATTGACTCAGGTGCAAGCTTTCTGTGCTTTGGTATTAAGCTATACAAATGACCCAACCAAGCTTAATTACATTAAGCACTGGCGGGGGTGCGCTTTTTCGATACGGTTCTAATGATGTTGTAAAGTTCGTTTGTGCAGGGGGCCAAATTTCAAATGCTTCATCTTGACAAAATTGGTTGGTCAAATTGTTGTATGGGCATGAGCAATCTAGAAAATGTACAGTTTCTGCATTTTAGATCTTCCGTTTTGGTTTATCGTTTTGGAAAGAGACGAGTAGTCCCTAATCCATGACAAAAAAACAATACAAATTGATAAAGGTAACTTCCCAGGCGAAATGGTAAAGGTAGCATGGTTGACATTGTCACCATGGTGAAACTGTGCGGACCATGGTGGGAAAGCGGCCAAGTGCAGTAGGCCATGCTTTGCCATGGTCAACCATAGGTTTGAGAAATGGCACCACGTCCACCTTGGTGGAACCATGGTTGACCATGGTCAAGCATGGTCGTTTTACCACAGTTGACCATGGGTCTTTGAAACATGTTTGACCATGATCAACCATGGTCAACATAGGTTCAACCATAGGTTGGCCTGTGGTGCCATTTCCAAACCTATGGTTGACCATGGTAGCAAGGTCTACCATTGGCAAGAATAGTTCGACCATGGTCGACCATGGTGAACCATGCTAGCCATAGTTGACATTTCGCATGGGTTTACCACTGAACACTGATTGCACAAAGAATCTAGGTACTGTGACGCACAAATTACATATAGTTAACCCTGAGAGACAATGCTTCCATTTAGGCCAAATATCATAGCATAAAATAACAAAGTGAAAGAAAAAGTAAAACAAACAAAATTCCAAATGGCCAGCAGTGGTATACCTATTTCCCTTTTACAATCCCCTCTGAAAAAACCAAAATAAGAGTAGTTTTTATAATGGTTGATGTTGTGTTACAATAGTGGTCAAGTTGGGTTCGGCTAGATACCCCAAGGAGATCGGTTGATCAATAGATTAGGGCCTTCTCTTGCTTGTGATCCAAGCCTCCAAACCGGACCCAATGGCGCGAACCACAAAACCAAATTGCTGCCCTTAATGGCGTAACTTGTCAGGTATGAACCCTTAGTGCAGGCATTCCCAATTAGAACGAACGCGGTCGGATCGGACTGTGGAGGGTCTTTCATCCGGACTGCGGATACACATGCCACAGAAAAGCAAAAATCTACCAATTAGATATGAATCGGATGCAAAATCACCAATTGTGTCTCTAAAATAGGATGGAATTGGCCCCCAAAGCACATCTGAAAAGTGGTATGCCGTATAATTAGTCGCTCCACTCGCAAGGATAAATTTATTTTATCCGAACCTCACAGATTTAATTGTTTAGGATACGGACCTTGGTACAAATTAATAGGGAACCCCTGCCTTAGTGGTATAAACAGAGATTTTACCCCCTTGAATGTCGTAATGACCAACTTTGAAATCAAAACGGGAAGTTCTGTGAGGTGGAAAGTACACCCAGTAGTAGGCACTATCTGCGAAACATTATCCTCCTTTATTCATTATCCCTCTTTTCCTTTAATAATTTCATTGCACCAGCTTGTAAAGTTTGTCTAGAGTGATTGATAAATTACTAACTAAAGAAGTTTAACTTTTTTATTTTCTTGCCCATTTTTACGGATACAAAGAAGAGAGAAGACCAGTATGAATATCTTCTTCCGGATAAGTGCAAACTTCAAAGTGAAGGACTCTAGCACTTGGAGGTTGTGCCTAAGCACAACACTCACATGGTATTTTTTTTAAACATTTTTCATCATCATTCTACTATGTGAGGTCATTGCAAACTTGCTTTGTGTAACTGATAGACACTTTAAGCCAAGACCTCGAAAAGTCCATCTTTTCAGTTAAACATTCGAACAGCTTCTGAAACAAGTTGATGAAACCTCCCAAAAAGGCTGGGGAGACATTTACTGTACGGTACGTATGGTTAACAAAAACAGATTTTTATGTTGCAGATTTGTGACTGGTTCTAAGGATTGACATATTTTGGTGACGTAAAATAAAAGCAATATTTCTATTTTTTCTGGTATTTGAAAAAAGTTACATGAAAGCATGTTGCAGAAAGGTGCCTGTTCCGAGTGTGTTCAGAGTTGGACTTACCCGAAAAACCTGAACAGTACTAGTATCCCATTTCAGCTACCAGATTAAAGGCCATTATTTTTCTCATACTAATCATGAAATTTCAGCTTCTAAATCCATTTCATTTCAAAGATAGAGACAAAAAAAATAGTCGTGAGAACGCGTTATATCTCCGTAGAATCAAAACCGCAAGAGAATTTTAGAACGGAACAATTGATGCAAGGGTCCTATAGTCCTAGACTTTCATACTGAGTAGAGATCACGATCACAAAAGTCGGCACAGCGCTGTTCTCAGTAAGTTAGATGTGATTTAAAAACTTTTTAGAATGATTATGAAAGATGGGCTGGCTGTTAATGTCTATCAGTTTACATTGATGTGCATGGACCTCGCTAGTGATAATGACAATGGGAATGTTAAAAGAAAACGTGCGCGGTCATTGATAACAGGACTGCACTTGATTGGGGACAGTGAGGGCTTAAAGAACTCCCATCCTGTCTTTTTTTTTTCTCCTTCCTTCTTCCTCTGCTTTCTTCGGTCGGTACGTTAAAAAAAGGATTAGTGCTTTTAGTCCCAGCTTTACGGCATAATTGTGGGGCCTGGATGATGTGTTCCAGAAGGTTGTTCCAATCCCTAGTTGAGTATGGAATGGGAAGGCTAGGGTTTTGAGCCAGCTATTGGCGGCTTAACCATCATTTCAGTTAGAGCTCATTTTGTTAATGGAATTATAAAGCCTATACACACTTGACAAGAATTCAGCAACAAAACGGCGATTGCCTTTAAAACGACTAGTTCCTCAAAGTAGCTATAGGTTTCAAAATCGAGAAATAATGAAACAAATGATGTTGATTGGGAGATGATATGCATGAAAATGATAGACGTAGCTACATTCGGAAAATGTGATCATAAATGGTGACCGGTTTTGGGATTCAAAAAGTGACCCTTTTCATCGAAAAGTAAAGCAAAGGACCCTAATTAGAAAAGAGTGTTTGTTGATGCTAAATTGTAACAATCGGGGGGCTATATCCAAGGTGTGTAGGGAAACTAGTCTGAAAAGTACTGGTGTAAAGGAAATTCCTGCAATGTATCAAAATGGAAGAGAGTATAAAAGACACATCAGACAGTCAACCAATTTGGTATGGGCAAAGGATATGATGCAAGATGATATATAACGATATAAGAATGGCATAAGTCCCCAGTACAACCCCTCCCCCCAGAAATCTACGGCAACCATTCGGTAGTGCAGCAGCAGTGGAGTAGGCTACAGTGTTTCGTTTCGTTTTGCCAATAATCTTCTTTATGAACATTCTCCCACTGCCGATGAGATACCATTTTCACCGTCCAGTTAACTTCTTTGAGTTTTTAACATCCTTATCCTCCACCCCACCCCCAAAATTGTAGCAGAAAGAGCGGGTAGTGTAAGACAAACCGTGACCCGTCAAAGATCGGCAAATTGTAAGCCGCATGTTTCTAGGCAGTAATGACTACTTTGGGTGAGAACAGTGATCCGTAGAGATCGGCAAAATCGTGAGCGGCCGGATGTTTCTACTGCTGCAAGTCATGACCACGTATTTGAGCGTCGTCAAACCAGGACTTACAATCACCAGCCCAAAACTGGGTTCCTGACTAAAAGAAAATTAGTCAAATGGTTGGTCAAGTACGACGACTGACAGTTGTTTAGTCAATGTTTCTAACTAAAATTTGAGTTAGTCTGTCTTGCCGTACTAGTTTCCATTCTAGTCAAGTGCTAGTTAGTTCAACCACATGACTAGCAATTTTAACTAGTCCATCATGAGTGACTAGTAATTTGACTATAAATTTTGACTCACTACTTAATTTGCTTAGTCCATTTGGTGTCACTGCGGACTAATTCAATTAGTCCTACCATTTCGAAGCTAGTCAGGTGACAGCGACTAGAACAAATGCTAAATGTGTAGACCTCGTCAGAATAGTCAGTACCACCTTGACTAATGAATGATATCATTGTCATCGATGTGGCACATGATTAACAGGTGGCAGGAAAAGGGAGAAGGGTGGAAAATATGTCCACAACGTCTAAAAAAGTAATTTAAGTCTATACATTTTGGAATTCATTTATGACATTTAACAAAAATGTGCAGTTTTTTTCATTTAGTTTGCTTTCCACCAAAATTACACTTTAATTGATGATAACAAAATCACCTTTGGACAAACAGAAACACCTGAAATCAGGTGGGGGAAAATCATTGTACAATGAATCAAGTTTCAACACAGATTTTAATGTACCTTAGTTAGTTAACTTTTGAGAGGGGTGGGGGAGGGGAGACAAATGTATACCTGCCACCTTAATTGCATCAACTAATACCACACTGCAGATGACATGCCAGGGATACATTTGTTTTTTCCTGTACCAAGCATTTAACATCTCCCATCATATCACTGCCTTTTTGCCCACTGGTGATAATTGATATCAGCTTTAAAAAGAACTCGATTGGATGCAGGCCTCAGACTACCTGAATATAAAGAAAAATGAACAAATGAGATTTCACAACACAATTTTAATTTCTTCTCACCTTGTGTCAGTGTTTGCTGATTTTACTGGTACATATTTTACTTGCGTGTGCAGTGCTATGGGAACAACATACACACGCTACATTACATAAGTTTTACAACATTCTAAATATTGGTGTTTTCATGGTAAGTCCATGTGCCATGTAACAAATGTTTTTTCCCCTATTTTTTAGATATTTTTTTCCCATATTGGCAATAAAAATTTCTCCCGCTAAACGTTTGCTCTGCACACTATCCATCCAGAACATGTTCCTTGCAAAACATTTTTAGCTTTTCCGGTTCTCACCACGTTCCTGTCAAAACCTTATTTTGATTTGTCAGCCATTTTTAAAATAACCAAATTACAAGTATAACTGGGGAACAAAAGACATTTTCAACGCTTATACATTGTAAACAATTGGAAATGCTTCAAATTCATACTCATTCCATATCAACAATAGTTTCATGTGCAATATTTTTGTGTGGTGCATGTGTGTCCAATCGTACAAAATTCTTGTGACAGATTTTACGCTTCACGGAAAAGCCAGAGATTTGGAATTAGCCCCAAAAAGGTGGTATTGGGAGTAACAGGCCAGTTGCAAAATAAGGGTAGGGCAGGTAGATTTTTTTTTTAATAAGATGCATTACTACATAAATCATCACACATAGTTATGTAATGTTATTATAGGTTTTGGATTTTTTCTCCGGACCAGTTTCGCACCGCACTCCCCTTAGCGGCCGTCGTTAAGCACAGTGGTTTGGCGCGTACTTTGACCATCTCGCATCGCCGTGCTACTTTCCCTGTCCCTGCCACTTCAACGTGGCGTAGTTCGAGTCTGTCGATAATTAATTCCAGCCACCATAATATTGATACTTTTGACGTCTTATTTTGAATCTTAAGAGAAGTTTAGCCAAGTTTACACCGAACCCAAAAAATATTGAGAACATCGGTTAAAAATCAGGGTAAAAACAACTTGAAAATTTTTTGAAATCAATAAAAAAAATAGGGTAGGTTCCACTTTTGTACAGGCTTGATTTCAAAATTAGGTCGGGAGCGTATGTTTACTCCAAGACACAATTTTTTTTGCCTATCAGCCTTCAATCTTGCCACCGGAAAAAGTATAATTTCTTTACTACTTCAAAATTGGCGAAATGACAGCATTTTAAAGTAGAAAGACGCTATTTTTTCAATTTTGGTCCCGGGGGCAACACACTTGTAAAAGATTTAGTACTCGTTCCTTTTGCAGCGTGCAGATACATTTGCACACTCATGACACAACATGCTTATGGTACACATCTAAAATGTATCTTAAAGCAGCAGCAAAAAGAGAAAACAGAGACATTTTGAATATGTGAATTTCAAATTACGTTATTTTTGGTAGAATGGATGCCCTGAACCTCAAGCAGTTGGTCACGCTAATATCGCCACAAAAAAAAATAATTCAGTGATAATAAGTTGTCATCACTTGCATACCAGGCACTAACATTGTATTGAGAATTTTGAATTGTCTGCACTGCTAAAATTCACATTAACACACCAACTGCAATTAATAAGAAGCTTAACACTACTAGGTGTAATAATAAGGGCCTGTAGCCACATTCTGGGTGTTTGGCCTGACTGACTGGGCATGCCAGGCGGCGCCGCCGGGCGCAGGATTTGGCATGCAAAATCTTAGAATAAAGTATATTCCATGCTCAGGTATCTGGCTGCCAAATCTACTTTATCCTATAGCCAACTCTCTACTTGTGTGAATAGAAATAATATTCCATAAATAGGTACACAAACACACCTCATCCAGTGCTTTCTGTATTTGTATTTATACGCATGCTATAGAGGCCTTGCACGAAATCATCGATTTTCCTCAGACAAAAGATTTGAACCACTGACCTTTACCATAATCATGGCACATTGAAGTCTGTTCACTAAAATTTCGCTTGACCCACACTTACAACCATGAAACCACATTGTTGTGTTTGGATCAAACTTTGGACTGTGTTCTTCTGTTGAATGGAGTTTAGCAGTCCACCAATCACATATATCGTCATATGCAGGCCGCGATAGGCGGCACCGGTAGTTCAAAGTGGCCGGGCCGCCAGCATGCCAATCAGGCCGAACACCGTAATGTGGCTTATGGGCACTAGTGGATTAGCCTGTAATTTTATGCAAGTCCCATAGATAGAGGGGCAAGTTTTCAAGCACTTGAATCGCTTCATGCCCCTTTAAAATTTATAATGTTTTGACGTTCAAATGTATGTGCTTCACTCTTCTCATCATGGTTTGGTTAAAAGCGGGTGGTTTAATACGATCGCAATATATACTGCCATATGAGAAGCTCTGTTCCAAACTCGAGCCAAGTGAAATCAAGTAAGGCTTATTTGAGGTCACCAAGGGTCCATAGTTTTTAAACCTGATGCCCAAATAAAGGCAGTGTATTTGCTTTATATACTTCTTTATAAATTTTCCATAATTTTTGTCTGTCATACTCAATGCAAGCCTCTCCGTTAACAACAGCGACTCGCATAGATCGTACTCTTGCGGCGTCACACGCATGTGGCGATAGCACAAAAGCTGGTACTACTTACGGCTTGGAGGCACTGTCTACGGATGTAAAATAGACCTTGCACCCTTCGTCATGAAAGGTGAGACTATTTCCAATCATGTGCGAGACAGTCAACCACTTAAAACGCTCAACTTTATTAATGAAGTATATATAAAACCTGTAAAAAACTGGCAAATTACCGGTACATAATTTCAACAGGCAGTTTTCCCCCCTATTCCCCCCCAAAATAAATTGAACAAGCGAACGCGTATTTACGCGATGCGTAAAAGATGTCCCCACCTCCGCCTGTCGCGATCACTAACATCAATAAATATAAATTCAACTACAAACCCCACCCCTCCCAACCCCCGGAACATCCCCCCCCCTCCCAACCCCCACAACCCCCACCCCCTCCCCAACCTACCCCCTCCCCCACCCCCCGCAACACCTACCCCTCCCCAACACCCCGCAACACCTACCCCTCCCAACCACCCCGCACACCTACCCCCTCCCCAACACCCCACACTGCCAAGACCCTTTCAACACCCCACCCCTCCACCACCTCCCAACACCCCAACACCCCATCCTTAACACCCCTCAAACACCCCAACCCCATACCCCGTAACATTCTCCCCCTTCCCACACCCCACAAACACCCTCTACTCCTCCCCAACACGCCGCACATCCCAACCCCACCCAACCCCCGTCCCCAACACCATGCAAACAACAACACCCCATCTCCTCCCCACACCCACTGCAACAAACAACCCCTCTTGCCAAACACCCCAACCCCTCCCCAACACCCAGAATATGAGATCATCAATAACATGAAAAATTCTTGCATTTTTGACAATTTCATTAAAACTTTGTGCTTCACATACAATAAGATGCTTTGAAATGTCATAACAACCACACCACAAAAATGCTTTAAAAATTCCAAAAGTTCTTTTTACAGGTCAAACATAATAATAAGTTTGACCATTTCAATCAGTTAAACTTGTGCATTACCACAATTGAATTATTGATAGCAAATTCACTTTCCGCTTAACAGCAAACTTGAAGCACATACTCATGATGACCTCACTTTTGAGTCAAGAGATCACCGACATGTAAATCAACAAATTCTTGCAACATAACATTTTAAATTTGCAAACTTGTACTTTACTACATTGAAATTTGTAAAATTCACTTTTACTTAACAGGCAAGATCTTGTCTTGAATATTTTGACAAATGTCATAATTCCAAACTTAATCGTCACCTACTACGAGTACTGATGACTCACTTTTACTCATGTCCTAACCGATGACGCAAGATGACTATCCTACAATATGATCTATAAATCTTGACAATTACAATTTTGTACCTTGTTACATTACCACAGGTGATTGAAGTGGCACAATTCACTAAAAGGTCTGAACATAATGACAAATGAGCATCCAACACACAGAAAAAAGTTACATCATAAAGTAGGTTATTAACCAAATTCCAATGCTGAACTTATGCATTTCATTACAAGAACCAATGCACCATGGCAATCAGTTGATTTTCCCCACAGAAAACCTATATTTTATCATTTTATCTGTTCAGGAATTGATTTCTTCCTAATTTCCAGAAGTTCTCAATTTGTTTCTTCAAAGTCAGTGGCTCTTGAAATGTGGGGCTGAAAGTCTTGTTTCAACTACTTACAACCTTCTTGCATTCAGCAGAAAATCAGCGGGTTGGGTCCTTCATTTTCAAATTCAGTTTGTTTGTAACAGTAATCACTGCTCTCGTCACAGCAGTTGTGTCTTGTATGTTGAGGAGAATTTTCTGGATGAAGTTTAGTGTATTCTGCAGGCACTGAGGATACCCCAGGTGGAAGACATAGAAACATGAGATCCAGCAGGACACGATCTTGACAAAGCTGTCACTTTTGGTGATTGTCTCATTATCACACTGGAGACAGAATTCTTGGTCTGACATCGGTGATTGGTTTATTTTGATGTGCACAGGGCTTGAGGGCTGTAGCAAATAAACAAATGAAATTTATGTTGACTGTGCATATTAAATTTAAAAATATGTATAAGTAAAAGATAAATAAAATTCTTATTTTCTGCTTACTTGAGGGCGCAATATAGGAGTGATAGCAGATATAATCAGCACGCACCCTATCTAGTACTAGTGATAGCAGATATAACCAGCACGCACCCTATCTAGTACTATACAGGCGCGGCTCAAGGGAGGGGGCGCGCGCCCCCGGTAATTCTGCAAATTCTTGCAAAATCAGCCCATTTTGGACAAGTTACAGCCATGACAGCCTTTCAGCCCACAGTAATTTTGACGTTTTTCAAATCCTGGCTCGGCCCCTGTAGTAGACCAAACTGGTAAAATACAAATGTGGGACCTTATTTCACCTCACAGAGCAATGCATTTTTTCTTGTGACTGCAGCTGATGATCAGTTCATTTCTGTTCAAGACATACATGTATTACCAACAAACAAATTTGTGTACTGAATATTAAATGTAATAAATTTAATCCATTAATCGGAGAGTGACAGCCCTTCTAGAACTTTTTATACCTAAATAAATCATTTTAGGTCAATTGCTGATTACTGTTTGAATGAAAAAAGTAAAACAAAAAACATATATTCAAACAGGAGATACCACACCACGCTACCACTTTCCTCACATCTGAGATCTAATTGAGATATTCAGGTTTGGATTCACAGCATTTCAGAACAACTTGTTGCCAAGTTCCACGCGCATAACTTCAATAAACGCTCGACACACCTTGCACGTAAAGCACATCTGTAAAAGGTGCCCACATGATAATCGCCAGACACTTTAATGTGTGTGGTTGAAAAGGACCTGATTACCCCAAATTAAAGCTCCATGCCATGACAATACATTAAACAGGGTATTATTGCATGTTTCTATCAATGCAATGGTTAACTCACTTCACTGTAGAGCATGCACACAAGAATATTTCTTTTGGTTGGGCTAACCCAAGGTTTCTTAATTGTTAAATACACTCTAGCTGTATCACCAGGTTTTGGCGACTCCAATACCAAAATGGAACCATGTTATTACTTGGGGGTCAGCAAAATTTTGAGAAAGATGGAGAGATGGTGTCATTGCACAAGTTAGGAATCTTTACATGTTTGCAACAATACACTGCAGTAAAATCAGTAACTTTTCAAAACAGTGTGCACAAGTTACCTGTTTTTCCAGATCTTTCTTCACAAAGATGCTGCTCACGTCTTCTTGAAATAGACCGGGAATGCTTAAAAATGCTGCCTTTCTGATGGCTTCTGAAAAATAAAAGTGTATGAAAGAATTACTAAGGTGGGTTTTTCTACCAGCTCTTTCCTGCTCTATGTGCAGTGCTTGAAATAAGGAGGGTCCTTGCTTCAAATACCCTCAAAAGTTAGTGGTGACCCCTAATTTCCTTTTGTAAGGGTCCAAAGACCTGCAAAGAATTTTGCTGTTGGCACAATGTGGTATGTACTACACCCTTGGAAATAAGTCAGGACCCCTGAAATTTCAAACGCAAGTGTCAAATGGACCCTTTGGTTTTCTTATTTCAAGGCCCGTCTATGTGCATAACAAACAAATACAGACCTGCACATCCACCATCACACTGTACACAGGGAAGGCTGGCAATCAATTACCTGTGCACTCTGCCAAACAGGCATGAACATCAAGGCCTTATACTTTCGACGAGAATCAAAGAATCAATTCTCGCAGTGATTCTCGTAACATTCAGATATGAGAATCAATTTCTCTCACTGAGTTATACAGCTAATGCAGCAATTGCAGTGAAACTTGATTATCGCAAACTGAGACGAAAGTTAGCCCCTGCACATGCATAGTACTACTCTTGAAGTTGAAACAGAATGCTTAAAAAATATTTGAAATTATGCAATTTTACAGCCTAATAGAAGAAAAAGAAGACAAAGAAGAACTCACACTGTCAGAACACAGGCCATATTTTGACGATTCATAGTTTCAATCACTGGATACAAATTTAGCATAGTATTTAATGCAATATTTTTGTTTCAATGAAATTTTGGTCCCAGAACCCAGAATGATTTTATTGGTAGAGTACAAATTAAAATTAACTTGCAAAGTTGCAATAATCCTGGGGGGGACTCAGATTTGGATTGGTTGGGGATGTGTCACCACCGGCTCAAAACCCATACCCATGTTTAGGGTTATTTTTTTCCAAAAGTAGGTACCGTATTCGATTCGTTCCAATACCCGCCCAGGGCACTTACCAAAGTCATTTTATGTGGGCGCTTATCAAAACCTTAATTTCTTGATTCTTCTCCTTACTAGTCATTTTTTAGAAAAAAATCAATGGAAAATAATCTAGAAACGTTATTGTAAACCCGGAAGTGATGCACAAGATGGCGCGATAACCTGACACATGTGTATTTTTCTGAAGATGGCGCGATAACCCGACATATTTCCGAAACTTTTAAGCGACGATAATTGAAAATGACGTTGATGTGCGGTTATAGGGGCATGAGCGGGTATTGGAACGAATACGGTACCTATATCTAGGGATTTTTCCTTAAATACATACTCATTTCTAGAAAATTTATCCACAAAACATACCAAATTTTCAAAGCTAACCCCAGAAAATTTTGAAAATCAGACCCATAATTAGGAATTTTTTTCATGAAAATGGGACCCATGTTTAGGGATTTCTTGCAAAAAACTGACCCATTTTTGCGGCACATCTCTGTATTTCTTAAAATCACATTTTGTATGTTGTGTTATGACTGTGAGGTTGACTTGTTTGGTACTGATCAAAAAAAAGTTGATTATGTGTATACTCTCTGCCAGAATTGTTCAGAGTTATTTACCGTGCGCCGAGCGTGACATGCGTCAACACGGAAGTGAACGCTGATTGGCTTGTTTGAGTAGGTTGGCCTCCCCATTGGTTAATCGGGCATGAGGCTAACCATAGTCTCCGCCTCTTTTATGCAAATATTGCGACGCGCGTGTTGCCGACCTCTGAAGGATTCTGACAGCAAGCGTAATACACATGATCTAATCAAATCATACTGTTATGCTGGGCAGGGTATGTTTTGTTAATCACCGCAAGTTTCTTGCTGACACCAAAATTCAATCAATTTAATTTATTCAAGTAATTATACATACCTGCTCTATCTTCTTCAAGCCTGTGTCTTGGGACATCATCTAGTGCTTCCTTTGAAAACTGATGAGGCCTTTTCTTTGACTTTGCCATTGACAAAATGGGACCACCATACTTTGTAAGTCCTTCTTTCAATGTTTCCAGAAGTGATGGTATGTTTTTTTCCTTGCAGACGTTTGACCTCTTCCAAGAGCTGTAACAGTTACAACAATCATTTACTGACAAAATTATTGGCACTATAATAATCTATGAATATGAATCTCTAATTGAAACAAAATATCAACAATTTCAATCATATTGTCGGGTGTATCACAAATTGATGGATCATGCGTTTTGGGTAGAATCCACAGTGACGTATCATCGAATGACAGATAACTATGTTAATCAGGGCTAGAATTTCGGCGAGAATCGATTCTCGCAAAGATTCTCGTAAATTGATTTGTGTGAATCAATGTTGATTCTCGTAAACTTTAGAACTTAACACAGAAGTGAATTAGATGATTCCCGCAGATTTCATTTTTGAGAATCAGGGATAGAATTTCATCGCAGAGTGCGAGAATCATCCTTGTCAATCCATTACACATATCTTAAGCATGACTATAGAACTAGAGAGTACAGAATGCTGAGGAGGAAGTTTCATGTCTCTATTTTTAATTCACACAGGAATTGTCAAATTTTATATTCGATACAATTTGCATACCCTACATCTTCTGGAAGTTCATTTTCCGATGAAATTATGATCATGATACACCACTATGTGATACACCCCCACTTGAAGATACGCCACTATGTGATACACCCAACGATATTTACCAAGACTTATGAATCACATAATATTCACATGATTATGACTGATCATATGTACCTCCACCTACAGTATTATGTTAAATTGAATCTGATTTCATTTAAGCAACTAACTCATTAACTCTCTCCGTGCTGGGAAACTGTGTATAAGTTATAACACATAAGTCAGAGACATTTGAGACAGTTTGCCAAATATTTGCAGGTCATTTGGGAAACCATCTAAAGAAACACCCAAAAAAACAAATACTATGGCTTGTTTGGACTCATTTCAATGCATTTTAGGCTGAATTTGAATATGCTCACGAAAATAAATAATTTTGAAATGTTTGAACCAAAAAAATCCAAAATTGACAAAATTTATGCGTGTGTCGAGTGCACTCGACATCCGCAGGGAGAGAGTTAAGGATTGTAGTTGAAATTTGAGCTGTGCCATAGATTAGTACTATAGGTGGGCTATAGAAGGTCAATGTTTCAGATCACTTTGAACACAGGCTCATTTGATGACTTTAATCACCTCGATCCCACTTTCGAAGAAAAAAGTGCAAAATCTAGGGTGCCCCATCAAAAAAAAAATCCAAAATGGCCACCAAATTGTCAAAAATTTGATTTTTTACCATAACTCAATTATTTTTTGTTCAATTTGTTTAATTTTGGTGGCAATACCCATGTTTTGGGGTATTAGGAATCATGCCATGCAACTTTCAACTCACCATAGGCTTCGTTTTCTTGAAAATGCAGTTTTTGCTTAAAATTGAGCCCTGAAGGCGCTTTCCCATAAAATGCGCATCCTATTGAAAATGTTGATTTTAACATTCAAAAGTTGAAGAGAGATTTATTACAAATACTTGCTGAAAATTTAACTTACAATGTGTTTGCGGTTTTAAAACTAGGCTTTTTAATGTCATAAAAATGCCCTCCATTGAAACCTACACATAAGAAAGTTCGATGACCCCTGTATATTCCAATGAAAGTGTTTTCATCAAATTTTAAATTGCTGCCACGGGAAAATGGTAAGTGTTACACAGCTCCAATCTCCAGGAAATGATGAATCAATAATTCTGATGATGGCCCACTGGTTAAAATTTAAAACTTTTGATATGTGTACTTTTGGGGAAAGCGCCGTCGCTATCCAATTTTAAGCTAAAATTGCAATATCGAGAAAAAGAAAAGTCGTGGTGAGATGGAAGTTGCATAGAATGATTCCTTGCAGGCCAAAACATGGTATTGCTACAAAAATGAAGGTGATTAAAAACTTTTTTTGCGATTTTTGACCAATATGGCGGCCATTTTTGATTTTTCCCTGGGGCACCCTGGTTTTCACACTTTTTAATTTTTTTCTTCGAAAATGGGATAAACATTATCATGATTATTAAAGTCATCATTCTAGCCTGTGTTCAAAGAGATTTGAAACTAGCACCCAAATATGACCCTCTATAGCCCACCTCTATTGGTACACTGAATTACAAACTTAACAAAAAAGAATTGGTTTATGCTAATTTTGCTATGCATGAAAAATGTCTTACGGAAAACACTGCATACCTGGTCCTCACTACCAAAGAGCCAAGGATACTTTCTGGACACCTCCTGGATAGTTGGTCGTGGGTTTGCATAAATGATCCAATTACGTCTATCTGCCAAGGTTTTGTCCATCGCGTAAATAACTTGATTAGTGTCTGCCTGCCTCCTCTTCTTCTGGTCTTGTAAATATTCAGTAAGCTTGGCTACAGATGCATCATCTTCACTGGCTGCACGTTGTGGTTCATAGAAGGCCATTCCCCACTGCTGAGGGCTTGGATTGACACTGGGCGAGCCTGAAGTTGGTTTCTTGCGTGCAGTTTTTACCTTCTTGCTTACTATCACAGGCTCATCTTTATCAAGACGTTTCCTATTATTCTGAAATTTGTACTGCAGTCTCAATTTCCAGAATTGCTGAAATGTCAAAAGTTAAGTTCATTGTCACTAGTACAGAAGAGCAAAAAAGACTTAAGGACTTCATTGTAAGTTTACTCCTGACCTACATAGGTAGGGCAGGGTCAAAAATACGGCAATAATCCGAGAATCCATTCTGGCAAGATTCTTCCAAACAAACTTTGCAAGAATCCACATAGATTCTGGCAACTTTTTCCAGTTTGTACACAAATCACATACAAGAGAATCTGAGGATTCTCACAGAATTCATTTGCAAGAATCTAAAGGATCTCATAGCTCTCTGCAAATTCAGAGGTCATAGCAAAGGGTGAATTCATCTTATCAGGCACACCCCTAAACAGATGCCTGGGGAAAACACTCACTGAGCAAAATAGAGATGAGAAAAACAGGGTGCCAAGAATAAGTATGAAACAAAATTTGCCAATTTTTCCCGGGAATTCTGCACTAAAAGACACTACCCAAAATGATTTCCACACTTAAAGATAAAAAGACCATCACTTGTACCCCCCGTGTATCAAAAGTTAAAAAACTTACCTGCTCCTGCTCCTGATTTTCATTTGTGAAACATCACTCTGTTTTTTTTTTTTTGTTGTTGAAATTTCGTTCTATATACATGAGCATTGTCATCACAATGTGAAACATATTATGTGCATGAGCCGTTATTTTTCAATAGGCACCCAAGTCTCATAAGTGCCCACACTATTATATTTGTGAAGTTAAAACCAAAAAAGAATCAGTGGTGGCACAAGATTTTTTTGGGGGGGGGATTGAGGGGATCAAAATGCATTTCTTACTATAGGGGGTAAAAAGCCCGAAAATTGCCAAAAATTACTGATTCTTACATTTGTTTTTCGTGACCTCACGGGTAAGTGGGGAAGAGCCTCCGTCGGACTGGGGGGAAAATGTTCCCATATCCCCCCCCCCCCCCCCCCCCCCCCCCCCCCCCCCCCCCCCGGTGCTGCCATGAAAAAAAAAAACAACACCATATATCCAGATCTATTCATTAAAGTTATACATTGCGGACGGGGGAATTAGCTGAAAATGGCCAAAATCATCAATTTGGGGGGTCCGTATGCAAATTAATTAAAAATGGAGCAATTAAGTGCCCACCCAAAATGCCTTATACAAGTGCCGGGCGCTTTGGAATGGAACACGGTATATATGAATTGTACAGGGTGAGTCAAAAAAAAGTATCAACAAATGAGGGATTTTTAATGGAAAACCCCTCTGTGCTATTCAGATATTGTCTTCGTGTAGTACATCCTGTTTTGTTAGCTCTCATATAAAAAACAGCATTCAATTGATGACCGCGTTCAAAAAGTTACAGCTGCATAAGAAAGTGAAGTAACACGATGTTGAAAGACCGAACAAGTGTTCACGCTAGAGTTACTCAAAAGAGTTTACTGCTTGGATTTAGTTCGCTTGGTTTTGCGCAGATCCTCCATTAAGTTAAACATTTGGAATACATGTCAGGGAGCCAGTGACGTAATCAGTCTGTGGGGATGGGCGTGGGGTGGGGGTTGGGAAGGGGGGATCCGCACTCATCTTTGCCCCCCTTGGCCCCCAATAGGAGATCAGGACAAGTATAAATCGATGTTATGACAGATTACGTGTTCACCTTTGAAAAATGTGTTTCAGTGATGCCCAAACGTTTAAATGGTTCCCTCGCTGGTCCCTCTCACAACTGGAGATGTCTGGGAAACATCGTTGGATAAGACTGTAAAATGAATCCAGATATCAAAATAATATTTTATGAAATAATATTTGGCTGAAGCAACAATTTGCAGCAGTCTTTTCAACTTGCTTGATTTCCCATAGCAAAAATTTCAAATATAGGGCTGGATAAAAGATAAGCACTAGAATTTTCTATTTAAATATATCTGTTAATTTCATTAAACTTAAGTATCTACATTATCATTCAAACCATGTCCTGCGTAGCATTGACTACGACGCCAAAGATAAACCAGTTAATTATTTTGAAGCCCTACGACTGCAACGTACTGCATATAGTAATGAGTCTCATGTTTACAGTCAGTGTGCAATTTGTTCGGGTTAGAAAGGATACTTCAAAAATAACTGTAACCTTGAATGGCTTGATCGATTTTAAAAATCTAAAACTTATTTGAAAGCTGATTAAACCAGACATCGAAACATCAATTATGTGGTTAAATTTCGTTAATGTTTCTATAAAAACTACTTCATTTGGTTGAACTTTTTGAACCACCCTGTAGTGCCGCAAGCAGTGCTTTCAGACATCACTTAATTTGCAAACTCAATGAAAACAGTTTAAAACAGATAAACAATGCAACATACGTGGATGCTTCCGTAATGACAGGTTTGGTCTGGGTTTTACACACGAAGTGGGTACTTTTGAAAAATCTGGTAATGATCTCCACTATGGGTCTTTGTTGGGTAATGAAAATGGTAAAATTAATCAAAAGTAACTGGCAAGTATCTGGCAACTAAAAAACAAACAAAATATACAAAACACAAAGAAAACAGTCTTACATAGGAAGTCTTTACAATCTCATGGTTCCTGTTTGGTTAATATGAGATGAAATAACATAACTAGTCAAGTGTGTGTTTTATGGTCAAAGAAGATGCTTGAAAATTCATTTAAACTATAAGAGTTTCCTTATAATGGCGCACTAACAATGAGGCGAAATGAGCTGAAATCTCGGGCCTAAAACCGGGGCCAAAGAAGAAACCAGTAATTAGTCTTGTCAGCGGCATTTAGCTGCCACACACCAAGAACTTGGACCAGGACTAGGTTACTGGTTTCTTTGGCCTCGTTTTCCGCAAGGATTTCGCCCTCCTTGACAGGAGTGCCGCCAATTGTAAGAAACCTCTATATAAGTAAATATGTACTGGAGTAAAGTTGATATTTCATCAGGGATGTAAGAGGGTCTGAAGAGTACAGCCTGAATGCAGACTGAAACGGCTACTAGTGAAAAAAAAAAAAGATGGAAATGCTTCAAAAAAGTGAAAAAAACAGGTGAAATTCGGGGATAAGACAGCTAATAAAGGGCTGAATATAAAAGAAAACGCTGAATTGGGCAAAAACAAAGGGAAGAAAAAGTTTCATATCTGAGTTCATGGATATTGAAAAGTGTGTGCATTGCCTAAAGCCTCCAAAAGGGCTGAAAATAAATAAAATTGCGGAAATTGAGAGTAGAGGGGCCTGCATCCAGGCATTTGCTGAAACTTTAAATCCCTGTTCATTTAATCCATGAAGTGTTAAGAGTGGGAAACTAAATATGATTTGAAATCAGCTACTTTAAATACCAAAACTCTGTATGCTAGTATGAGGGGTGTGAAACAAGATGGAGTCCAAATATTACCAAAATATTATCTTCATTTCCAAGACTTGGTAACACTTACAAAATCTAAAGTTTCGTACGTGCCTCGTAGATGGCTGTCAAAAAAAACTACTCTTTCCCCTTCTGTAAGATTATACATAGAGTTTTGGCAGTTTTTGCTCAATTGTAGGTTGTTTGCTTTGGACAGCTTGAATTGATAAATGAAAAATTCCCGGAGAGAGTTAAGCCTGCAAGAAAGAAATTATATGCTGATTTAACCCTGCAAAAATTGCTGCTTCAATATACTAACGAGGACATAGAGAATCATGCCAATCAAAAAGTTTCTTATCGGTATTGCAAACCTCTCCTCCAACTGAGGATGGTATTGGTTCCAGGTGCGTCCTATTTGTAGTAAGTACTTTTTGTATACGGATATGTGTCCCTGGTTGGGAGGTGATTATAAATGCACCCCCCCCCCACACAAACACCCAAAACAATTTTAAAGTCTGGACCAAACGCCAGAGGGGAAAAAAACTTGTCAAAAACTGATGTGGATAGTTTACAATGATGCACAAGAGAGTTAGAGAGTTAGCTCACTGCTTCTTTCCAAGTTAAAGGTGCACGAGGATTTCAGAAATCAGGTGTCCGAAAAATATAGAAAAATTCTGATTTTGTGCCGAGTGATGGAAAGCTTCTATCAAAAAATACCCCCACATGAAAAGGGACTAAGCTGAGAAATATTTCTCCGGTCCCCCCACCCGTGCCTTTTCCTCCTTTGTCTCGCGCCACTCCCCACATTCAGCGTATGTTTTCTCTGGCCCATATGAGCCCATACCCCCCCCTGTTATTTTCCTTTCCCGGCAGTTCTGTGCTCACTACCATAGGTAAGAATGATATTTAGGGTCTCTTTCCGCATCGCCCCGGCTGAACCCCTCATCTGACGGCCTCACCCATCTTCGTCGCCCCTCCAGTCTAAAGGTTAACGCCCTGAGTACCTGTAGACATTGTAATATACGCTGCAGGTGTACTTCCAGGTAGTTCTCCAATCTACAATACAAATTAATCGGCGGGGTCTAGCGGAAAAGGACTTTGCGATTCGCAAAATACTTATTCTACAAGACCCAGGTGTGCACCCAACAAGAACTTCTTTTAATTCAACGAGATGTGTTTAAGTTGATTTAACTAGGTAAGAAAGATAATTTGTGCATGTTAATTTGGTGTCTTTTGGATTAATTCAGATCATATTTAATTTATGTATTAAAATCATTGTTTTGAATTTACATCTTGTCAAGTCAATCTTCTTCACAGATGTCATTGTGAATTTTGTTTTAGAACCACGGGAGTTGCTTTTCTGACCTTAGGTACGCCCGTAACAACGGTGCACTTGAGGTTTTATTCTCAGCTTGAGGATTTATTCCTCCTCATCACTTCTTTCCCTTTGCTGATTTTCCCTGGCTCTAAAGACTCCACCTTCGTCCCTTTATTGCTATAAAGGGATTAGATATAGAAAATAGTGAAACCTTTCAATCTGAAAAAACACATAGAAGGGATTAAATTATAGAAAATTGAAACCTTCATCTGAAAAAACACACATAACAACGAATATGAGAGAGAGAGAGAGAGAATGAGTTTGCAAATTCGTTCGAAATATTTGTATACAAGTTTTTGATAATTTTATTATAATGGGATTATTTGTATATTTCGCATGTAAAAAATGCATACAAGCCAAAATTTGTGTAGCAGTCAGTTACTTCAAATGGGTCGCATGTTGCTATGCTAACCAGGGAACTTGGCATCACTTTGAAGTTTGGAACCGCCTTCCGTCCTTATAACCCAGGAGCAGCACAACATTTGCAACACATCTCAAGTACAAAGGTTGGAGTGATTAAATCTGCTGGACAGAACTGGACAGAACTCCTAAAACGTGATTCGTAAGTGCCGCAGTGGTGCCTTAAGAGAGGGGCCAAAACAAAGTTGTACGGGGTCAATTTTTTTAAATTGATCCCCATCATTTGAAAAGCACACCATGTTATGTTTCTAATCATAGGACTGCAGAAAAGGTATAGTTTTACTATGTACAGCGAAAGTGTTAGAGTTATAGGCTAAAACAAAGCAAAAATCAAGAAAAAGGGTCCAATTCAGTGTACAGGGGTCAAATTTTGAAAATGCTGGCCTGCCGATTTAAATAAAAAATGGTTCAAATTATTGGTGGATCTCATAGATAAAATTCATATAGTTTTGAGTGTCCTCAAATGCTTGTTAGAAGTAGGGGGGTAACAATCCGCCCCATTGAATGCAATTGGCGTTGACCTTCTGTGCCCCCCCCCACAATCGGAAACGAAGCATTTAATACAGTCAAAACTATCCCTTATTTTAATCCTATGAACTCCACCAATAATTTGCACCATTTTTTATCCCAATCGGGGGCAACTTTAAAATTTGACCCCGTACAACTGAAATTTACCCTTATTATTGATTTTTGCTGTTTTTAGCCTATAACTCTGAAACTTTAGGCTGTCCATATTACAAACTATACCTTTTTCTGAATCCTTATGGTTTTTTGTTTAGGAAAAAACACATAACAAGGGTGCTTTCACATTATTGGAACTCAATTTTAAAATTTTGGACCCCTGTAAAACTTTGTTTTGGCCCCCCTCCTTAAGGCACCACTTGCGGCACTTAAGAATCGCGTTTCATGTGTCGCGTCAGTCTGTCTACATATTTAAATCACTCAACCTTTTGTACTTGAGATGTGTTTACCAATGTGTTGCTAGCTCCAGGGCTATTAGAACTTTTCATGCTTGATTGGAAATTGATTCAATTTTTGAAATATTTTAGGGTCACTTACAAAGTTGATTAGTGGTAAGCTGTGAAAATGAATATCAAAATTTATAAAAAAAAATCACGCAAGAAAATTTTGGGACATGCTAGGTTGCACACTTCCACTAACATTTTTTACCCCCCAAAATTCTAAGTTCTACCCCGTGTTAAACAATATACCATGAGAAAACGTTTCCATACAATAGAAAAACTTCCGGAGGACTATTGTTCGAAGAATTTCTTTTGTCTCAGGTCCTGTCATAATGGAAACCTGTACCCACCACCACAAATTAGTACCGAATAATGATATACAGGAAATCTACATTTCCAATCTACAGTCTGTTACTACTTACTTTCCACAAGTGTCAGTTACATTCCTCTTCTTTGTTATCCCTTCCTGACTCTGAAGACTCCAACAAATCATATTTAAAAAATAGTGAAACAGAACATATATTATGACAGATCTACTAAGATTATTCACTCAATACAGTTACCCATTTTTATAAAATCACACCCCAACTTAAAGTGACAGAGGAGATTTTTTTTAGGATAAACGAATTGATTTTCTCTCAAGTGCACAGGATTGATTGTAGACCACCTACCAAGAACGTTCCGAAGGTATATTGGACAAAAGTAACAAAGAAAACTCAAACCATTTTTTGAACTTGCCTGACTATCGTAATTGTCCCCATAGAACCGTGCTTTGAACTTTCTTTTCTGTCGTCACGACAGAAGTACTAAATCATCATATATTATTACATAAAGCTTATTCGGCTATTCAATTCAGTATGACCTAATACCTTGAAAGCATTCCTATATGCAAAAAACCCGGTTCAAAAAAAATTGGGGGCGCTTCTTTCTGGAAATCTCCTCCTGTCCCTTAAGCATGGGGCGACGCCAGGGTAAATCATAGGAGGGGCGAAACATCCTGGGTGGGGGCAAAACCTTACAAACATCAACTCTTTTGGTTTAAAACCCCTAATTTGTGCAATTATTGCGTAAAACCTGTTTTTCCTAAATTTTGAAACTCTCAGGGGGAAGCCGCCGCCCACTCCCTGCCACGCCCCCCCCCCCCCCCCCCCCCCCCCCCCGGTGCCCCGCCCCGAACTTAGTATGAACATAGGAACTGAGAGTGACCGGGGTGACACAGGGATGAGGCAGACTAAATTTCACCATGGGGGGTCATTGGGGAAGGTTTCATTTAACGACAATCCACCATGTTATGCCCGAAGCATTTACGTTTACAGTTACTAAAGCTAAATTTACATGTAGGTCCATGTTTCGCGAGTCGACAATTAAGAATTACCACCACCCCCCCCATAGTCTTCCTTACATTTTTGGTTTCGCAACCAGAAGAACTGTTGTAAAATGGATCTAATATATCTTCTTGGGAAGATCTTTCAAATAAGAAAATGAGAACCATCCTGAAAATGGAATCAAATTGCTTGAGGGAGAAATGTACTACTTACCGCTCATCTCGACGCTTACGTGACACAAATCTTAAGCTTAGGTGTAATCCCTGTGTAAACCATGCATCCACTGGCATGCCCACACACAGAGCAGTGCAGTCGTGTATTCAGTGCTGTCGAGCACCACTTTTTGGGCGTGGTGGGTGTATAATTGCCGTGCTAGTTATAGCTGCGGTCACTCACCACCACAAATAGTACCCAAGCCACATACAAATAGTTAGCATGGTTAGGGTACAATTGCAAAGGGGGTTTGGCAAAATCTGCAACCTCGAGCCCCATTTGAGCCAGCAAGGTGTAGGCCCCCTATATTTCGTCAACCTAAGGAGGTAGGTTCGGCAGACTCCAGCACATAAAAATCTCCAAATTCGACCCACATCGCGTTACTAAACACATGAAAATCTTGAAATGGACTGAGAGGTGCACAGTGGATCATGAAGAATAAGCAGATCTTTTAATAATAATCCACCCATGGTGTGAAATGGTAAGCAAGCCCTAAATGTTTGCATTTTTGCAAATGTTAAATTGAAAAGGCATTTTTTAAAACAAGTGGTAACGGCCCCAGTCAATTTCTCGTACAGGGAAGAAATTCCCGACAGCGAGGCATAAAATATTTCTTGATGAAATTTTACAGAAGGCAATTTTTCCATTGTTAAAAAGAAATCTGAACTGAGGAGGTAGAAGGTTACTTTCATATTTTCAGGTTCAGGAACATCCTCCTCTTTGCTTTCTGCTCCTGGCTCTGAAGAGTTCAACTGAATCACATTACTAGAAATAGACAAAACACACAAATGCACATGGGTCCAAAATATATTAAGGCCGTAAATTCCATAATGAGTAAAATATGGGCCATCTTCTGATATCAAAATCTCAAGAAGTTCAAAAAAATTGTGAGCAATCGGACTGGGCCTCTTAAGAGTTGGGGAAGATTTTGATCTGAACACAACATCATCGTGGAAGAAAATGGATATTCCGGAAGAATATTAACCCTTGAAATTTAGTTAATTAATCTTACCTGCACAGTCCTGTAAATGTTACAGGCAAAGTTGTCACTGGTTCAACAACTTGTACTTTGGAATTTGTTTTAATCAGCATGTCATCTTCTATATTATGGTAATCCTCAAGGCCTTTGTCGTACACTTGCAGGAGTATTCCCTCACTGACATCAAACAGATTTACCACTGCATTGTGTATTTCTGCTCTTGAAGCACCTTGGGGATCCATGGAGTCAAGTACTTTTTCTTCTGTCCTGACCCTTTATCAATAAGAGCCTACAGATGGTTGAAAAATGAATGAATACATGGAATGTCAAAAAGTTGATGTAGGCATAATGAAATCAACATTGCAGTTGCATATCTGTGGCTATTACATTGGATTTTGTTTCCCTTCAATCATGACTTATCCTCAATTTCAAAATTTCCCCCTTTGCTGATCATGGAACATTTTGAAACTTCAAAAAATTTTTTTTTTGAGTTATAAGGTGTACAAATGTACTTGTCATTCTCTTACAAAATCCCAGCAAATACAAAATGTTTCAAAAATTTGGTTATAGTTTGGTTGCGTTATTAAACAATGTTTTCAAAACATTTTGTTGACGTTGTTAAAACATTGTTCAACAATGTTTCGAAAACATGGAAAACAATGTTTTTTACAACCAGTAAAACATTTTGAAGACATTGTGTCAACATTTTAAAAATGTTGTGCAAAAACGTTTGAGGACATTCCGACAACCTCATGTTTTGGACTAGTATTAGAATGTTAAAACATTTTTACACCTAAAATTGTTTGCTAGGATGTAAGTTTGATAGCTTTGTTTTAAGGTTTCTAATTCAAACAATATTAATAAAGTGCCTCAGAGAAACCATTTCTCCATGCGTAGTAGTATAGATACCAAGTGGGTAGAAGTCGTACAACTCTCGCGGTCTAACAAGTAAGATTTCTGTTCCAAAACGGACCCTGTATGCATGAAAGTGGGGCATATACTGTGCTGCCTCTTTGGATCGACATAAAAGATATGGTGCACCATCAATAATGAAGCATTTCTCAATTCTGGCAAAATTATGTTCATGAACATTTGATGCATTGTCAAGTATTACACACAGCCCTACAGAATACCATGTTCCATTGACCTGGACCTTTTCAGCAGTGTACACACTTTCACTGGGAGTAACAAGAGGCATTAGCAACCTTTGTGCTTCATGTGACAGGAGCCTCAAAGGATACATACCCCCACTTGTATGTTTATTCTCATCTGACAAGAAGTTTTGACCTAGTCGATGCAATGCTTGCCAGCCAGCATGACGCACAGCCAAAGTCTTGACGATATTAACTCTATTCTTTGTGAGTCTTGACACTTCTTTGAAATAGTTGTGGTGACCCTCAAATCTCAAGGTCCATGAATGAATGAGTGGCCCAAATGCCAACATCTGCCGTGGTTCATGTACCAGGTAATGGAACTTGGGTTTCAATGATATATTTGGGAACACATCCCTGAAAGATGCAAGGAATTCCTGAATCAGTTCCCTCACAAACATAGAATGAGCTTGATCAACCACAGCAGATGTTGCATACTCAGTTAAATCTAACAACTTCAATAGGACACACCAGGCTTCAGAATCAGGAGGTACCCATTCTCCGACCATCAGGGGGAGCATACGTAAGAGACACCAAGTCTGGCTTGCTGTTTGTTTTATTTTGAAAGTGACAGTGTTCCCTGCCATTTCTGAAGGTTTATTCGTCCTGTCAGCTCCCTCGTACTCAATTCTCTGATTTTTTGATTTAGATCTGCCACCGTAAAGTAACCTTCAGCGACACATTCCTTTATAATTTCAGAGAGTGTGTATTGTGCAACACCTTCAAAAATGTCATGAGCAATATCGAAAGGCAAGCCTGATGTGACATGGTAATATTCCAGTTCATTCAGGCAAGAGTCATTCTTAATCCCATACACAGAGGACAATCCTGGATTTCTCTCAACAGCAGAAGCTTGCTCTTTGTAAGCCTCTTTTGTTCTCGTTGTTAGCTCATCTTCATTGAAATGCATGTTCAAGTCTTTGTGCTCAATGTTACACTCTCTACACACCCTTCCAGAGTTGAAGTGCATCTGATATCCACCAATCTCGTGAGCTCCAAGGTTGTCCGCTGACAAGAAAGAGACTGTTCCACGGAATGTTAGTACTTGGCCATCTTTTTCTATATTTATCCCATCAGTTTCTAGGATTTTCAAGTCTCGCAAGAGTGGAGCAAGAATGGTTTTTCTCGAATACTTTGTGACATGGCATGATCGGCACAAAATTGCCAATTGTATTACATGAAGTTTGGATTTATACCTTGGAGGGAGATTTCTGAGAATGAAATACACAGCCCACATCTTCATGTGCTTTACTCTAGAGCCAAGTGGATTGGCTATTTGAAATTCGTCATAGTATAATTGTATTTGGAGACTTTGTGGTTCAGCAGAGAATAGGGCATTGTTCTTGAAATTGAAACTGTCACAAAAGTCTCCAATTTTTGTGTTGTCATGATGTTGATGACCCTGGAGTACTTCTCCAAGTACATCATCAAAACTAAGCAATGCCGTAAGTGTTTGCAATATAGGAACATACTGCATTGATTCACACTTGTTCCTATTACCATTCCCCAAGACATATTCTACTGGTTGGATAAAATGGCAATTCTGCTTATTTTGTTAGGTTTTTGGAACTGCTGAATGTTCTAAAAGCCTTCTCCAAATTTGTCTCTTCAAATGCTTGTAACAAACCCATTTCATTTAGTCTGTCCATATCAGCATCACTATCCATCAGAACACCAAGAACTGCTTCTTTCATTTGTTCACGACACAAATCCATGAAATCAGTGAATTGATCTGCTACAAAAGTGCATGATTTTTGGGTTGTCATATGATACTCTCTTAAATTCAGCAAGAAATGAGAAATTTTCATCAACATGCTCCTCTTGATCAAAACCATCTTCTGGGATATTATTTACACCATCAATATCTATATTTTCAAGAGCATCCTCTTCACCATCAACAGCTGCAGCATTGGCTGCATAATTTTGAACATTATCTACCCAAAATTGTTCATGTTTTGAACGAAGATGCTTTTTGTATGTGCGTTCACTAGAGTATATTTTTGGACATCCGTTAATATTGCAAGTGATTCGAAAGTTTGGGTCATTGCAATGTCCTATTCTGAAATGCCGGAGTAGTTGAGTGAATCTAACGCATCTAAAACGACATTCAAAACAATTAAAAGCCATTTATCAGAAATGCAAGTGCAATGGCTTAACATAAGCCTAAGTTGTATGTTGTACATGCGACTATCTTTTATTCACTTAGAATTTGTTATCTCTATTAATGTACTTGTATAGGACCTAAGATGTGGATCTTTTCAGTGGTACAAGACTGTTTGGGATGATCATAGCATACCTGCATTAAATGAATCAAAACATAACACAGAAAACTAAATAATACATGCCTGGCCGTGCTGTGCTCGGCCATGCTTCAGTGCAACAAACTTACAAATTTACAGTTTACAAACCAACCTTTGATGTTGTCTCAAATTTACCTAAAGGAATGATAAATAAATACATCATGCTTGTCCATTCCTGACCTTGGACAAATGTACATGTATGTCACCTATCGCAACCACCATGGTGGTCAATCAGTAATTTAACTCCCATTTTTTCTCAAGAGTATTTCACTCTTGGAAGTAAATTCTCAAGAGTGAAAATGAAAATCTGAAGAGTGAAATCTGTAATGAGTGTTGCTGAAAACAGAAATTTGAAGAGTGACCTCACTCTCAAGAATATTTTTCAAAGTGTGAAATGCAAAATTCAAGAGTATTTCACTCTCGATATGGAGTGAGTGAAATTGCTGGGTCATACTGCATTTGTTCCCATAACTGGGTCGCTTATAGAGGTTTAAATGAGGCTTGGTGCTTGTGGAATCGCCACATTTTGAAATATGGTACAATGATTGGTCCTTGCGGAACACCACATTTTGAAGTGTGAATATTACGTTTTTAAAATTTACTCACTACATTCAAAAACATCACTTTTCCTTGACAATTATATGGTTCTGGACACAAGCAAATCTCAAAGCCTGGTGTGGTAAAGCATATTTGCAACTTTTTTGGTGATGAGTGCTGTTTAAGGGGGAATATATCATTGGAAGGGCTAAAATGAAATCCACATATTTAATCAAGGAAAAAAATTACCTTTCTATTGCTTTTTGTTTGACAAAAATCGGAGCTTCCGTTCAAAAGTTATGGTCAAAAATTGAACTTCGTGAATTGGAATTTCTTATGTTTTCTATTGTTTTTAACATCTTATGTATTTTATTGTTTTTCAAGCTGCAATGTTTAGTTGTTTCCACTTTAAAAAATTATATCTCAAACTGTAATTTACCTTTTGAGCTCTAATTTTCAAAAGTATCTTTTAAAATTCAAGCACTTATTTTCTAATTCATTGTGAAAGTAAAACTGTGTTTCTAAAACATACAAAAAAATAAAAACAGTGTTTTCTAGACTTAATAACATATCTAAAAATTCAATTTTAACGATATGGCATCACTGCAAACAGGATTTCTCAAAAACTATTTATCCTAGAGAGATGGGATAAAAAGCAAATTGGAGTATAATAACTACACTATGGGATGAACTAGAATATTGCCATTAGCCCCATGGGAACTTGTTTTAAGGGGGGGGTCATTGGTGCACTGGTGGAAAAATAATTATTTTTTTGATTCTTGACTAATGACCCCCCTTAAAACGCCAATGAAATGATGTAATGATATTTTTGACAATAAAGCCGATACACTTCAAAAATATACACAAATCTGACTAAGAATGAGAATAAAAGATAAGATCGGGTTTGTACATATGACGCATCCAAATCCCAGCGCGCGTGCTTTATATTGTCTAAATTCACTCGCAAAATTTTAAGTAAATACGCAGTTATTAATCTGTGATTTGTTTTACCCATCTTCGATGGTGTCATAATGGATGGGCGTCCAATATTTTAATCGTGGTGGCTACGCCGGCATCCACCACTCAGGCGTTTCTATAAAATCATACATGGTTCTAATTATCTCTTCACACATCATTAACATTCCTTGAAATACGATATTTTTTTAAGGAATGCCTTTTTCTTGGAGAATTTAACTGTGTCTCTAGGTAATCGTTGAATACAACTCACCCCTATTATATATGGCAAATTATCAAAAATGTGCCTTAATTCAATAACTGCATAATTTACAGTAATTTTAACTGCATAAATGGAATCTTTGACCCCCAAAACATAGGGTTAGACACCAAACCACACAAATAGACCCACAAATGACAAAGTTATGGCCAAAAATGTGATTTTCAGGGAAAACGGCGGCCATTTTGGATTTTGGCCCGGCGCACTTTTTTCTTAGACCCCAGGTGAAAAATGTTGTCATTTCACGTTGAGATAGAGTAAATGGAATACAAAAAAACTGTTGCAAAAATAAAACAAAAAATCACCCATTTATAGCCCACTCCTATTTATATTTGTTTAGCCCTGAGAGTCCCAGTTTTGAAGGACTTATTTTGCGGCCGATTTTTACTCAAATTTGAGGACTTCGGGCAGAAATATGCCTGTACAGTGCTATGGGAAAAATTTTCAAGTTAATAATTATGCATTTTTTATTTCAGATTCAGTTTCTACACAAAATTTCACCCTAGAAAATGGTATTTTAAAGAGACATGAGGAGATTTCCAGAAAGAAGCACCCCCAATTTTTCTCGAACCCCAGTTTTTACATATTTGGAATGCTTACCAATGTATTATATCACACCTGAAGTGAATAAGCCAAATACGCCGTCTTTATGTAATAAGATTATGATTTAGTAGTTTCTGTCGTGCACGACAGAAAGTCAAAGCATGGTTTTCTATGGGGAACGATTACGATAGCAGGCAAGTTCAAAACAAGGTTTGCAGTTTTCATTTGCACCTGTTTGTCCAATAAACATTCCAAACGTTCTCGGTAGGTGGTCTACAACCGATCCAGTGAAATTTGAGAGAAATTCATATCCTAAAAAATCTCCTCCTGTCACTTTAAGTAGGATATCTTTCCCTTTAAGTTTCCACCATAATCTGTCCACCAAACCTAAGTCAAAGCTTGAACGCCGTCCTATATAGATTTCTTACCTTGTATTTGGCTATACAGAAAAGTCTTAAGAGAGAAAAAAGGCGATTTTGATTTGCTTATATTTCAATATAAAACATAGGCTGAATTTCGTATTTGCTCCAATACGAAATTAGAAGTTTTCACAATTTTTGTACCAAAGAAACATTTCTCAGCTTAATCCTTCCAGATGGGAATATTTTTAATTGAAAGCTGACATTAGTGGACAAATCAGAATTTTCACATTTTTAGGGGCACCTGTTATGTGAAATCTCTCGTTGCACCTTTAACTTGGCCAGACCTGCCTCCATAACAACCAGAACAACCCAAGCATGCAGAGAATACAAAGGAATCACCTGCAGAAATAACTGAAATGTTCAGGTGAACCAGGTGCATGTATTGTATTCTTCTCATGCTTGGTTGATCTGGAGGGCAAACAAAAAGTCCATTCAACATAATTTAGCTCTGTGCAAGGGCCCTATTGTTTTCACTGATTCGAACAATCTGCTGCGTGTGTGCGTGAATCAGGGCACAAAATAAACGAGGGCTAAGGGCGATTAGCCCTCAGTTTTCACAAAATAGCCCCGTGGAAATTTTGGCCTGTAAAATGCACTACGAGGGTTACTTTTTGCCAGAATTTGCTCAAATAGCCCCCGTAGCCCCAGAAGTATTTTGTCCCTTGGCGTGAATGTCGCACTGCTGTATTGCGCGCGTAAACAACGATTAAAATAGACACGCGATACGCTCGTGTACAGGTCGCACAAGTCGGTACTGTGTATGCTTAGTTCAAACAATTATTACGGAGACTATAGTCTAGACTTATACTCTGTTCGATCTCAAGTTTGGGGGTGACGTCACTGCGTGTGTTAGGTTTTGCACAAGAGAAACGCATGCGTCGACCTTGGAATTGCAGCATTTATACGCACGCGAACAAAGGCAGCGCAATCCAAATGCTAGAGCGAATGCAAAGTCGCGTCATGACGTCACCCCAAACTCGAGACCGAACAAATATAGTCCCACACACTGCCAATAGGAAGTCGATGTCAATGAAATTCCCATTGAGTGTGGATCATGGGATGGAGCAAAATTAAAATTTTCACCTCATTTTTTCTGAAAATGATGAAAGCCTGCAGTGGCGTAACAGGCGGGGGGCAGGTTTGCCCCCCCCCCCCCCCGACGACTTTGGCCGGGAAAAAAATTGCAAAAATCATGCTAAATCAGTCGTTTTTTTAGCCCTCTGACCGGGGAAAATTGGCCTTTTGACTCTCCTGAGAGGGAAAATTTCCCAAGACTGGGAAATTTGCCCCCTCAGAGCAGGCAGGCCTGTTAGTGTTACTCCACTGAAACTTGAAAGCCTGCAATAATTTACCACATAATCCATTTCTATATTAATGTTAAGGAAGAACACATGCAATGTAGTTTTAAGCAGTAATAGAGTTGCACTTGTGGGTCTAAACCTTCATGAAAAAAAAATTCATTTCGGTACACTCTTTGCAAGGGCATGATGGACTGGTACGTGTGTGTGACTCTTTTAAGAGTCCCGTTGGGACTAAGTGATTATAATTTAATGAAAGCCTTGTTTGTGAGGGTCGTCGAGTGCCAATTGTGTAAGCACATGTCCTATATGGAATAAAGCGCAATCTCATCATAGTGTGCAGTTTACACTCCATAGAAAAACGTTTTACACCATTTGGCACTGCCAGTGTGTTGTAATGCGATCTTGAACTTAAGCCGCAACATCCCGGCCATTCATGTTCATAGCGCCAAAAGATAATCCAATGCACCGTATGCACCATCATGACCATACATTGTATACAATCATGACAATGCATAAACCATTAGGCAGCATTACCGTACGTATCTGACACATCATAACATTTTCAACCAAGTCATTTTTAGGATACTCTTTCTGCAGCTACTTGCAATTTATTACAATCGATTAATTTCATTTAAACTCACGTTATGTTGCCTTCATAGTGATATCGAGTTTTCATGCCTTTTTCACCTTGAAAGTCAAGCCGGACAGCAGCTATTCGATCGACACACAAGTTTGATTGCAATTGCGCGCATGAGTGTGGACCATTAACAAGTTGACCAATTCACGAAGCGATTCTTTTTGCGGGTTTACCGTCTGCTAAACAAGTTGAGCCAATCAAAACGATTCCTTTTCGCGGGTTTAACCGTCTGCTCGAAGGTGACTCGAAATGCCCTAAAAATGTGTCCTGTCCATTACGTCATATGGCTTCCTGGTTAGTCAGGTAATCTTGCCATTTTAGTCCAGCAATTAGTCAACAACACGTTTTTAGTCCAGCGAGAATACAGTTTGTGATGTGACTGGCACAGTCAGTTGGTAGTTGTCAGCCTTATCGAACACCTGAAAATTTCATCTGGGTGCTAGTCCGGCTTGTGACTTAGTCACTATTTTGTTTGTTAGGCAGCTTCTTATCTGGTGAACAATGACCACGTGTCGTGACTCGGCCGATTCCCTGTCAGGACATCCCTGGCTAACTAGGGGACTAGTCTGAACATTAGTCAAATGCGCTGATTACCAATTTGGGCTGTGAGTGTTCCGATGGTACCAAAATCAAGTGTCTGCGGTATTCCTGTGTCGTACTAGGCGTTTTGCTACTGTCTCTCCTCCATCACTATTTGGGAGCGTACCGAGTCAATGCGGAGCTCAGAAGGGGAAATGGTAAAGCGGAAAAATCTGAAGTAATTATAGCCTATATAAATCTATCTTGATACAGTAGTCAAGCACTTACTCATACCAATGCATGGTTACTGCATGAATTATTGCGACTGTGAGCTGAAAACCTGAATCTGGCATTTTAAACGACTTTTTAAACATTTTGATCTTATTTTTTCGACATACCCCCGCCTATACTCGCACCAATCACCAATAATTGACAACCGTGACATAGCGCTCATTAATCGCCTATCTCGGTCCCTTTTCCGTAGTTTCCCTATTCCTTTGTTTAACGTGCACGATCGTGTTCTGGGTAGAGCACAAGGGCCCCGCCGTGCAACTTCCGGTTTCCTCGCGTTCAAGCGCGACCGCCTATCCAGTGTATAGAGATCAGGGAGGAATCCTATATTGCTGATTATTGATTTATGTTTGACAGCATTAGGCCTATGTTGTACACTACCGGGTGTGAAGTGAATCAACTATCACTCCACAGTATCCCCCAACTCAGTACTCCGATCACTGTCTTTAACCCTGTCACTGACAATTTCCATTGTGCATATCATATTCGCATTAACTGCAAACGTGATTTTTTTTTTAATAATGCATCTCTGGCATGCTCATATTGGTAGCCAGCCCCGCCCGTCCTTGCAGTGACTCTCAGTGCATGGCCAAGGCGCCATCCATTGATTCATACTAATTACAAAACATCGTCAACCAACCCTTGGTGGCCTCCTGGTGACCTCTGACTTGCTACCTCGTGGAAACCCATTAAATGAATTGGGATTTGTTATGGCTGCAAGGGGAGGGTGATATTTCTACCAGAAAATATTGTTACGGATATAGTGGGGTAGGTCTGGAAAAGCAATTAAGCAACATTTTTTGAAGAGCGCCCCAATTTTCAAAAAAATTGAATTTACACGGTTGCATTGTGGAACTGGATAGGTGCGAAACTATACCTGGAATGGTTAAGCTAAAAAATGTCTGTGTCTACAAGAAGGAATTTTGCAATTAGAATTAATATTTGGGATCTGTGCACGCTAATTAATTCAACGAATGCTGTAAACGGCCTTCCAATGTGAAATATCCGGGAAATAGCGCCATTACATGTCTACGCTCATCCATTAGTGGTTGTAATAGTTAGGCAATTCAAGTTAAGGGTTATTTTCTCGAGTGGCACTATTTATCATGGACGGACATAAAGTAGCATTTCCAGCTTGCCGTTAAGTTCAATGGGGATCAAATTCTAATTACAAAAATCGCTTAATTTGTGATAAACACACATTTTTGTAGCATTCTCGTTCGCAGGTTTAGTTTCCTAATCATAGACAATCACCAACACGTAACTGTGCCAAAATATCAAAATTTTGAAAATTGGGGGCGCTTTCAAATTGTGCCATATTGCTTTAAGGGATACAGACGGGACCATATGTCCCCCCTTTTCATATACCATTTAAATTAAAGGTTATTCGTTTATTACCACATAAAGGGTCATTCGTCATTTTACCAAATAAATGGTACTTTACTTCTTTTACCAATTAAGGGTCATTCATTTATTGACAGGAGTCAGTCCTTCATTTACCAATTAAAGGGTCATTTCCATTATTTACCAATTAAGGGTTCATTCCGTAGTTACCAATTAAAGGGTCATACTTATTTACCATTAAAGGGTCATTCCTTCATTAATAAATTTACAAGTAAAAGGGTCATTATTTCAAATTAAAGGGTCATTCATTCATTTACCAATTAGAGGGTCATTCTCAATTCCCAATTAAAGGGTCATTCCGTCATTTACCAATTAAGGGTCATTCCTCCATTTACCAATTAAAAGGTCATTCCTTCATTATTAATTAATTTTTGCTTTTTTTAAGTTTTTTATTTTTTTCTATTTACAAATTAAAGGGTCATTCCATCATTTATTGAAATTAAAGGGTCTTCTATCATTTACAAATAAAGGGCATGCCATGGTTTACAAATTAAAGGCTTAATTATAACGAGTAAAGCCTGCGGTTAGGGCACATGCTTTGGAATCCATGTAAGCCCGCGGTTAAAAAAAACGGAAACAAAATTTGACACTTCAATTTTCAGGTTGATACAATGGTGACCTTCATTTTTCATTTGGACTCTTGACAATTGACTCAAGGGTCTTTGATCTTGGGGAAAAAAGTGAGTGAAATACTGTTACCGTTTGGGAAAGTCCCAAAATGCCCAAATCCAGCAGATTGTGCGGCCCCCTAGTTTAAGTCGTTTTAAATCCTATCTACTTCTTATGCTGGTTTTTTCATACTAGCTTGTCGTGCTGTCGCAGTGTCGCCACGACAAGTAAATTTGTGCAACGAGCAAGCGTAGTTAAATGTGGACCATTAAAACTTGCAATGCGCCGCGACAGGCTGCGAACATGCTGCGACAAGACGATAAACCGATTAGTTGTCGTGCTGCTCCCTGCCGACAGACAGCGAAGAGGTGACTTGAAAACTTCAATTTTCTGCGGCACCACCCGATGCCGTAAAAAATGGACCGATGACATGAACGAATATTATATTTGTTAACACCCGGGTGTTAAACTCTCCGCAGCGATGGGAAATCGATAAAAATGATTCAGTTGGGATTTGTTGAGACTATTCCAACGTAAACAAATGGCGATGAAAAGATGTTGAGCCGTATGCCGCAAAAAACCACGAAAAGTATGAAATACTCGGGACACTGTCGCAGCGACACACGACAGCACTTTTTGTCGCGTCGATAAAAAACAGCAAGTAGGCGACAACACGGCCCATTGTGGTTTTGCGACACTGCCGACAGGCACGGACCAAAAAGTATAAAGCCAGGCATAAGCCGAATAGTATGACCGCTGGTAAAAAAAATGTTTATCCAACCAGCCTTGACAACATTTAAAAAATTCAGAAATTTTTCGTCAAGATCTCGACTTTACGCGTTAACCAATGGCCAAACTAAATATGATTTCTTGCTGACATGCCCTCCCCCGAAAAAAAAGTTACAGCAGCAGTCATTCGTGATTTTGTTGTTTGAAGTGTAGGGTTTTTTCTCTTGATCCTCTTTTATGTCATCTCATAAGTATGAGGCCTGACTGCTGTGCAGGTGTTTTTACCCGTGAGTGTCGTGAGTTATTATTGTGATGCACGGCCCCATCGTAAGAATAGGTGCCTCATAAAACTAACAGGGGAACTGATATGGAATAATGGTGGCACACAATAGCGCAAAGAAACGCAGTGGTATATTTTGCATAGCGTGAATGATTCTGTACTGTAAAAGCTTGGTGAACGCAAAACGATAACCGAATAATTTCCACCGTATTGGTGGTAATCGACAAATTGTAGCATAGCAAGGCTATAGTCGGTGGCCTTTACCAGATAATTATTAGATCGACCTAGGCCCCGGGAACCTCCCTAGGCCTAATAGGCCAAAGGCCGGGGTACCACAGGAGATTGTCACAACAACTCCAAAACTTTACAATATATCCATATCAAGTCATGTCGTGGTCCAATGGTTGTGGCAAGAATTAAGGGTCATTACGTGATATAAAAAACTAGTAAAAGCACAGGCATAGGCCTATAGTCAGAAAAAACTTGTCTCAAGTGTCCAAATGTAGTGTGCACCTTCTACTTCAACTTCAGATCGTGCAAAGATCTGCTGGGGCATTTTCTATGTTGGCGAGGCCTAGCCTCCCATGCTCCGTCACCTTCATTCCCTTTTGGATTGGATCTCGAAAAAAGCCAGAGGTATTTAAAACAAAATTAGTTGATCTGATGATGGCATGTTAAAGGTTGATATAAGCAATGCAGTTTTTAGGAAACAAAATAGAGACCATATATCTGCAGTGTAACCAAACTGAGTTTAGCTTAGCCTAGGGCCTGCAGAGCCAGGCCTAGCCTAGCCCTAGCATGCTAGGCATGTAGCCAGCAGATAGGTGTAATAAGGAATGTCATAAGGGCAGCGGGTGCATGAAGCGGCTTCAGACTCCGAGTACCGCTTCATTTGAACGGAATAAATCTAACCCTCGAAACCAGCCCAGGACTCATAAGTGGTCGGGCTCTTTTCATTCACCCGCTGCCCGTAGTGGGTTTCGTTAATAAGTATTGTGACGGACAGGGGTTAGGCCCTAAATTTATGTGAGGCACAATCAGGTATCTTGCAATGTGGGTATTGCAGTGTTGAGCGAGGCCATGGTTTTGGCTTGGATCTTGGGAGTACGATGATCCATTTAATTATATAATGTTACAGGTTGGTGCTCAAGTTGATATTTCTTGTTCGCCCCAGTCTTGTGCTCGTGCAGACACCGTTCGAGAGATTTGGATCTCAATTTGGGAGTAACTTTGAACTTATAAGTCGGGATTGTGGAGTCCCAAATTTTGGATACATCAGGCAATGGCCTATCATAGACTAGTGTACAGTATTAGTTACAATTTCTGTGAAAGGTTCTGACAGCCACATTAGCTGCCATGTTTCGTATTTATGAGCTATTTATACCATTTGACCGTCATTTTTGGCACAACACATCTTAGATCACTTTCAATCTAGTAATATGTCCATATGGAGCGTTTGTGTTGATAAATGGACCGGCAAAAGTAGTTAGATTTGTAATTTTCAAGATTATCAAATATCGCCATCGTATATATTTGGGTGTGCAGTCCTATTTTTCCCTTCTGGACCTGAAGAGAACGGTTAGGAATTCTGCGCAGTGTATTCGCGTTTTAGCACTTATTTGGTCAGACTCGGTAGCCAATCAGAAGCCGCGAGCTCGCTGGCTCGAATGTCGGCCCCTTTGTAGAGCGCGAGCTGGCTAGCGAGCTGCGAGCCAGATTTGGGGCTCGCCAAAACCTATATAAGGGAGCCAGGACCGAGCTCGCGGTGAATTTCTGTCTCGGCAGAACTTGATCAAGAGCTCGCTCGCTGTCTCGGCTCGCGTCATTGCTTGATTGTGATTTGTGAATCTTACTGACAGGATTGTCTCATTGTCTCGGTAAATTTAAACATTGAAAATATTTCAGAACTGGAACTTGATTTTTATGAGGAATTAAACAACAATTTGGTACATTCCCTACTATTTTAAATTTAGCGTTGAGGGTAATTTTGTGATTTTATTCTGTTTTAACTTGTGAACTGGCGGAGATAGCATGTCGCCGGGGAGTATCTTCCGTGTAGGTCACAATCGGCAATTTGCCTTGCCAGTAGAACCCGCCCCCCCCCATGTCTCGTTAGGGGTCACATAGGTTAATTAATTAAAGTGTTTAGTGAGCTATGACAAGGCATAATCAAGTCTGTAAATATTGCCCTAATTATTTGTAAATAGTTTAAGCTCGGCCAAGGTTTGGAATGACAGTTTTCTGGCCGTAGCGAAAGTTGAAAATAGTCTACATGACAGATCCGCTAGGAGAACAAATTGTGTGTGTTGGAGCTTTTGAGCTCACTGATAATTGAGATTAGAATAATTATTTCAGATTTCTTTACAAGAATACCCTCAAAGTTACCCTCTATTTCCAAACGACCACTACAGTTATAATCCTCTTGTATTACATCAACAATAATGCTCGAAACCGAAGCCACAAGAGTAGTGACCAAGTAGGAACGCTCGTTCGAAAGATGAGCCCTCTCAGTCTCAGTCAAGAAACATTGACTGGCAGGGAGAGAGACATTTTTCTTGTTGGAGGAGTTTGCAGTTACAGCAGTATTCAACCAAAGATTTTCTAGCATATTATAATATAAGAATTTACAGAATCTTTATTGCAAATTGGCCCCTTAGGCTAAGTAGTAAGCTTACGGTGAGCTTCATTATCTTACATCGCTACCGAAACCGTGAAACTATTGTTTTTGAGCACATTGTGGTGTATTTCCACATGTGCATATTCACCAATCCTCTGAATTTCCACATGTGGGAAACACTGATCCGTTGTATTCCACATGTGGATATTCACCGAAAAATGTGTAGATCAACATCCTTTATTTGTGGAAAACAAATCCCGCTTCCCCTTTTACATGTGGAGATTCACCCATCCGCTTGTATTCCGCATGTGATATTCGACTAAAATTTGTGTATTTCCACATGTGGATATTCACCGAAAAATGTGTATCTCCGCACGTTGGTATATTCACAGATCTCCGTGAATTTCCCACAGGTGGATATTCACCGCCAAAATGTGAATTCACACGTGGATATTCGCTAAATTCGGTATTCCACATGGGATATTTCACCGAAAAATGTGTATCTCCGCACGTTGGTATATTCACAGATCTCCGCGAATTCACATGTGGATATTCACCGAAAAATGTGTATTTCCGCATGTGGATATTCGCTAAAATTCGGTATTTCCACATGTGGATATTAACCGAAATGTGTATCTCGCACGTTGGTATATTCCCAGATCTCCGTGAATTTCCACAGTGGATATTCACCGAAAAAGGTGTATCTCCGCACGTTGTATATTCACCATTGATCCCCGTTCATTATCACATGTGGATATTCACCGAATAATGCGTATCTCCGCATGTTGGTAATTCACCGATCCCGTTCAATTGATGTAATATTTATCCGTTAGAATAAAGCAGTGATTAAAAGAAAGTACAGTGGAAAAAGTGACGTGTCCGTATGATTCCCAAAATGCAACAAATAGGAAGTCAAAATCAGGTATTAAAATGAGCAAATTATCCATGTATAATAGAATTCAGAATTTTGTTTTAAGTAAGTGGATCCCACTTCCCTCATGATACTCCATCAATGTTCCTTGATAACACTTTGGGTATATACAGACTATTATCCTGATTATACAATGTTATTTGGTCAAACATTACTGTGTCATCTATCTTTTGTATCTTATTTTTTAAACTGAAGAATGTATATATTATCAACTGTTTAATGTAATGGTTGTTATTATTGACTCAAATACTTAGGCATTGCATCTCTATACACTACATTTGTATCATGAAAACATTCTAAATGAAATAAAGTTAAAATTATATAAAACAAGAAGAACTTAACATTGGTACAGGACCGAAATAGTGGGTGTCGCTTTGAACGCAGAGCGTGAGACTCTGTTGCATGCAGTTTAACATTCAATTATTTACCAGAGCAAATTGAGTAACAGTTAATTTTAAAAATGGTTTTCTGTAAGGGAACCCATGTGTAAGTGCCCCGTAAGTGCCCCGTAAGTGCGCTTTCTTTAAATGGTTACCCCATTTGTTATTCCCGATATTTTGAAGTATGGAATTTTTACCTAAACATATCGAAAAATTGGAGAAAAAAAACCTTCGGCTCCTTATTTACTTTTTTAGGTTGATGGTTTTCCGAAATTCCCATATAGCGTGTGGTAATCATGAACATTTTGGAGCTAGCCAAACTTGTACTTGAAACTAGTTCCTCTCAAAAATGAATATAGTAAAGTCACTTTTTACTTTCGAATCGTTATTAGCCCATATACCAAAATTTAAGCAATTCGTGTTTTTCAAACATTATGGCAACACCGTACGAGAAAATGATTGATGAGAATCACAGAATTAGCCTTCACAGAGCAGTTGCCACTTTGAAGACAAGCTTAAGTGTGAATCTTGGAATCAATAGACGATTGACATCGCTTGGAATCAATAGATGATTGACTTCGCGTGGAATCAATCGATGATTGACATCAGGGGAGTCAATAAAATGGCCTACATGAACTAAGATTCATTTTATTTAGCATAAAAAAAAACATATCAACAGAACAGGAAAGGTAATAACAGTACATTACATGATATACTTAAAAAAAGTAACATGAACAAATTGTTAATTTGTTCAACTTAAATAAATTCCCTTCCCAAACAACGATTTGGAAATATTCGTGTATTATTTTTTTAAAGTCAACAAACATAGACAGAGCCATTTAGAAGATTCTGACATTCCGTTTTGACATTAATAAACTATATACAAAACCATCGAAAAACAAACTGCTACAATTCCGTATGCGTAAAAAATTGCGTTTCATGTTTAGTTACCGGACTAAGAAAAATCAGTTTGCCTAGCCGTAAGTCTGGGTGGACCTCGCTTATTCTTTGAAAATTAAAATTGGAAGGAGTCGGGAATTACCAAAAAGCGATATATTACATTTGTGTGAAATCCAATGTTGGAAATTCACGGGAGCGGTGAATAATCCAGTTGTGGAGAGGGGGGGGGTTGGTTACAATTTTTCGGTGGATATCCGCATGTGAATGCACGGAAGACGGTGAAATACCAACATGCGGAGATACACATTTTTCGGTGAATATCCACATGTGGAATTCACGGGGATCGGTGAATAAAATCTCATATAAAACTGACTTATTTGAGCTTGTGGTCGAGATATGAGAATATTTAGAATGCAAGGCTATTTTAATTTTTCAACTTTTAATTTTGTTTACATTTTTTTCAACCATTTCGCTATCTGAGAGAGCCAATAGTAGCTAATAGATAGTTGGAAAAATATTTGATGACAGGAAAAATGTTTTGTGAAAACATGTGCACGAAGAGTTTGATTGACATTGTCATGGTCGCCATTGTATGAAGATCAGGAAATCTGTCGGGCATGACGAGTCGTACATCTTTTGTTAGTTGGGTTCTTGTGATAATCATGTCAATAAGGAGAGAGCTAGTGTCGTTTTACGAAAGACCTATATGAAACACCCCACAAACAACCACTCGTCATTAATGAGTTTAATTACAAAGTTGATTTGATGGCTGGTTAATCCACGAATGTCCATTACGATATTTAACATTGCTGGCTTGATTGGCCAACATGAACTTACTTTTTAGAAAACAATCCGATATGCGGAGATACACATTTTTCGGTGGAAATCCACATGTGGAAAGGAACGGGATCGGTGAATATACCAACGTGCGGAACTACACATTTTTCGGTTGCATATCCACATGGGAAAATCATGAGGATCGGTGAATATACCAACGTGTGAAGATACACGTTTTTTGGTGAAATCCACATGTGGAAATTCACGAGGATCGGTGAATAAAACTTGCGGAGATGCAACATTCGGTGAATTTCCCATGAAGCCACAATCAGTTTTTTTCTATAAATTCAAAAATGCCCATTCGTGTATCTAACAGCTGTGTTATACGGTTAAATCAACACTTTACCGTTCGGTTGAAAAAAGACACGTAAGGATTTTAAAGAAGCCTTGAAGATGTCATTAACGGCAGTTTCAGCCATAGGAAAAGTCGGATCCAGACTTTTATCAGTAAACAAAGCCATAAATATTATAATTTCTTGACAATACGGTGTGTTACGCTAGCCACTTACAGGGGTCTTTCGTACAATTAATTTCAATACAACAGTGTAAAAAAATGGACTTTGAGAAAAATAGGGGGCGCGATTTGTTTACAATTTTGAAAAAATCGTTGATAATGGCTTTAAGTGAGATATGAGAATATTTCGAATTCAAGACCTATTGTTATTTTTCAACTTTTTATATTTTTTCCATGCCATTTCGCATATTCTGAAAGAGCCAATAGTAGCTAATATATAGTTGGTAAAGAAAAATATTTGGAATGGACAGGTAAATGTGAAACGTGAAGCACGATGAGTTTGATGACATTGTCAGGTCGACATTCGTATGAAAGATCAGCGAATCTGTTGTATGCATGACGAGTCAGTACATCTTTTGTTGGGAATTGTTGGGTTCTGTGATCAATCATGTCAATTAAAGAGAATGCTAGTGTTGGTTTTAAGAAAGACCTATTGAGCCTGTATTTAATTGAGTTAATTACTGAGTTCGATTGATTGGCTGTTAATCACGAATGTCCATTACGATAATTTAACAGTGCTGGATTGGCCAACATGAACTACTTTTTAGAAAACAATACGAGGAGATACACTTTTTCGGTGAATATCAACATGTGTAAATGAACAGGGATGGTGAATATACAACGGCGGAGATAACATTTTTCGGTGAAATTCCACATGAGGAATTCACGAGGATCGGTGAATATACCAACGTGCGGAAATACACATTTTTCGGTGAATATTCCACATGTGGAAATTCGCGAGAATCGGTGAATATAACCAACGTGCGGAGGATACACATTTTTCGGTGACATATGCCACATGTGAAATTCGCGGAGATCTGTGTATATACCAACGTGCGGAATACACATTTTTGGGGGAAACAAATGTGGAATTCAGCGGAGATCGTGATATACAACGTGCGGAGACCACAGTTTTCGGTGAATATCCACATGGGGAAATACACATTTTCGAGTGAATATCCACATGCGGAAATACAAGCGGACGGTGAATATACCACGTGTGGAGATACACATTTTTCGGTGAATATCCAATGTGGGAAATACAAGCGGACCGGTGGATTTCCACATGTGGAAATTCAAGAGTTGGTGAATTTCAAATGTGGAATACACCAAATCGTGCTCAATTTAAATACCGAAACCGTGCACGAATGGCAGTAAAGGAACGATGACCATGTGCCATGATTCGCTTCGATGTCGAAGTCATGACTAGTGTCAAAAACGTGCAAATTGTGGTAGAGGAGCTCTTCTTTCAAAGATGACAAGTTCCCCAGCGTGGCTGAATGTCTCCCCCCGTTCGATCCATTTTTATTCACACAAAACAAGTAAACAAGAGGATATTGCCATAAAACAAGGCCAATGTTTTGAATATGGCGGTGGCTCGCGGTATGGTAGTGCTCTTTGACATGACCCGGTCGTCTGCCTGGCTGGGTACGCGATCGTGAACTCGGGTCGTGATCTCCAGTGACAAATTGGTTGGCCGAGGTATTAAAATGAGCGAGTATTCAATGTTTTATGCATACCGCCACTCCTCGCTTCAAAAATCCCTCACCTGTTGTTCAGAATCATAATTTCAGGGCCAGGGGGTGCGTGGTAGTCAAATAAAATAATCTCCCTGTTACTATTGAAGTGAAAGTGTGGAAATATAGAATCATCCAGTTGACAGGCCCAATCTGTCTAAAAGTTCCAAGGATATATTTATAAAAACAAATTTAATCATTATATAATATTTTAGGAAACTTTCACCAATTTAATTTGAAATTTACCAAAAGTTCTCAGTTTTCCTACTCCAAGAACTTGCAACTGAGAAATGTTGAACATAAAAAAATCTTCCAATATTAATTTTTTTTCTAAATTTAGAAATTCTTAATATAAGAAAATGAGGATTTTTGTCCTGATTGAGGTCTGACGGCTACACAAAATACAAACATTGCAGGGGGTTGTATCACTCGCCACTGGTAGTGAGAATTGAAGTAAGAACATTTCTTAGAACAAATAATAATCCACTTGCCACAAAAGAATGGCTCGCTTATTGTCGGTTGTGAGCATGTAAATTATGCGCTCTGAAAGACTACTTTATTTCACAGGTTTCCGTCGAGACTTCACCCCCCTGTTACGCTGAGATTCTGGCCGTTCGAGATTCGTATCAGTTAGGACAATCATTTTATGCAATAAATCAGCTTGCAATTGCTATTTCTTGACAGAATCTTGGCGTGGTTTTCACTCTGTCTTAAAAGGTAAAAACTACTAGTGAAACTTCCTGGCAGCCAGTAGTCAATCCCTTCTACTTTTTATACACTCAGTGGAACTTAAATAACCCATTTATTTCTTCGTTAACTTTGCTTTTTTGAAACACTTTTCCCGAGGCAGAAGAAACACCTACTTTTGTGTATCGTAACACCCGCTGACATACGGAGGTCATAGGTCACTCATAGTCTACCGCTCGGCTTCGATCTATCTCTCTCTGTAATCAAACCACTTCAGAGGGTGCGGGCTACGCAAATTTATGGTTGAGCTTTAAAATTTTCCAAAATTTCCAGTGTGTTTTTTTACGATTGTTTTTTTTTATAACACTTTTTTTTTGTCTTCTCTCCCCCATATCCTTTCCAGAATCTTACGTTGGTGATTCTTCTTGTTTAGACAACCGGCTCGTTCAAATTCTTTGGTGGCAGCGGCGAGGATATCAAATCTTTCTTCAGGAAAGGTTACCCTACCGCTAAGGATGGCAAGAGAAGAGCACAGAAGTTCAGAAGTAGTGGAACCCACATAAGGTCTTGGAGGAAGGCTTGGGGTCGAGAAGGACACCGGAACCAATTGATGGAAATAGACTATGGCAAACCTTACCCTACCGCCACTGGTCAACCTAGAAGGTGGAGATCCGGGTGCGTCAGGCCATGGCGATGGGAGGTGCACGCCCAAAGGTGTGGATCACACAACTAAAGATGTTGCAGGAAAGCGGTCCGAGTGACAGAGTGCTGCAGGAAAGCATGTGAGGGGCATTTCGATGTAGGTTAATTAGCAGAGCCCTCGGGAACGTGTTCATGCACGTGTCGTGGGCAGGGGATTACGTCGTTTGATGGTCGCGAATGCGATGTTGTTCGCAGGGGTCTCTGACGGGTTTTTGACCTAATTCAAAGGAAAGCTGGCCGCGGGAACGTGTTAATGAGCGTGTCGTCGGCAACAGGGACGTAGATGCAAGCCATCGGGAACGTGTGATGTGAGTGTCGTTGGCAGGAGGAACCCGTGGAAGAGGCACGCGAGAGTAATCAGCTGGTAGTCGGGGGAGGGAACGTTGTCATGCGCGTGTCGTCGACAGGGATTATGGATTTTAGAGGTACTTCGGATCCATGGGGACCGGTACTAGACGATGAAGGCCTAGGACGGCCTGTTTGAAAATCCAGTTGAGGCGGGGGCGCCGCAGGCGCTCAGTGCCCACGGTGGATGGCGAAGGGGTGAGGAAATTTACGTGGTTGGAAGATTGATACCGGTGAACTTACACTGGCAGAGACAGAGACACTGACAGGAAGCATGCACCTGAAGATGGTGAGATGCTAATCTTTATAAGTGGACAACTGATGGGGGAGGATGGACTCCACACGGCGTGATGAAGAGAGAACGACGGCCAACCTGATGTACTCTAACATTGGTGTGCGCACCTCCTGTTGGGACAAGACAGGGCTCAATCACCGACCTTTGCTGAAAGAGATCTACCCAGATTTGAAGATAGAATGACCAATAGAATTCAAGGTAGTGTGCTATAGACACCAACCTCGACAGCAAGGGACAGACCAAAGATGAATGGAACCACCGATATACGACGGTTCTACTTCATGGGACGACTACTTAGTCCAGTTCGAGTGTGATTAGCTCAACTGAATGGGATGGGATCTTTTAACTCCATGGCAACCTATCTTGCGGGCCAGCCTCGAGGTACAGCAAAGCTTTTGTCCTGTCGGTTGTGATGTTGGTTAGTGATTTGTTTGCCGTCGTAAATGTGAATTAAGATGTGGAAAATTTTGCGTGTTTGTAAATAATGACAAAAATCGTAATTGAGTGTTTATATCGGTTTTGGAGACCGCAGGCCGCGGTCGGTATGGGTGTTGGACCACGATATTGGGTTATTGTTGCGTGGTTTGTGGGGGGTGGGGGTAGGTATAATCGTCATGAGACCCCTCCCCCCCGAGTGGGCCCACAACTAAGAAATTAGAGTTACATCAAAAAGAAAAGAGGAATCTTCTACGAGTCTGGTTTTGATGATGGTAACCTGTCACATAGGCATGACCCAAATATTAAAGTGAGGTGGATAAATATTCCATGCACTTCGAGAAAATTGCCAACAAAATTAAATGGTTCAAAAACAAGTTGGACTGTGTTACTACAGAGGTTGTTCTCATAGGCAAAGAAAGTGGGCATTACTCTGCAATGGAGATATTGAGGCAAAGTGCTGATTATGATCAAGTTTTTAAACAGGCTATACTGAAAGCCTATGAGCTAGTAGCTGAGGGCTATAGACAGACATTCAGGGGTACCAAAAAAGACACCAAACCAGGCACATGTAAAATTTGCACGCACTAAAGAACAGTTGATTCGATCGTTGGAGAAGAAGAAAGAAGATATTAAGAGTTTGAGACAATTATATGGATAAGAGGGAATTTAAAGCAATGTGTGGTTCATTTTGACAACTTACCAAAAAAAGGCATAATAACTTTTAAAAAAAACACGTGTGTTCTAAGCAACTTTTGTTCATTTTTTTAAACTAATAAGAAAAAAAACAAACAACAAAACCTGGCTCTAAGAAATGGTTCATTTTGACACTAATAACTAAAATACTGGTAAGAAAACTAATTCATTTTCGACACTAATAAACAAAAAAGAAACAGAAATAAGAAAAAAACTGATTAATTTCGACACTAAGAAGCAAAAAAAAAGGACAACCATGTGTCTAGAAATGGTTCATTTTGACATAATACAGCATTCTCCACAAAACTGTCTCCGAACAATGGTTCATTTTCGACACTTCATAGCACAAAAATAAACTCTCTACGAAACTTTCTTCGACACTAATAAGCACCAAAAAAATGTCTACGCAAAACTGGTTCATTTCGACACTATAAGCAAGCATCCAAAAAAAACTGTCTCCGAAACCGGTAATTCCGACACTAATAAGAAAAACAATTGTCTAAGAAGCTGTTCATTTCGACACTAATAAGGAAAAAAATTAGTCTAAAGAAAGTGGGTTCATTTGACACTAATAAGTAAATACTGTTAAGCAACTGGTTTCATTCGACCACAATAAGCATAATAAAAAAATACAGTGGTCTACGAAACTGGTTCATTTTTGACACTAATAAGCAACCCACAAAACTGTCTACGGCAAACTGGTTTATTTGACATTAATATCTAGAAAAGAAAAAAAAAAAAAAGATTCAGGGTCGACATTTAAACAGTCAGCAAAGCGAATTATGAGAAGAAAAACAAACTCTCTAAGAAAGTGGTCATTTGACACTAATAAGCAAAAAAGGAAATATGTGTCTCAGAATGTGGTTCATTTTTGAATACTAAGTACAAATACTGGTTAAGGGAAAAACTGGTTTATTTCGAACTAATAAGCAAAAAAAATAAACTGTCTACGAAAATGGTTCATTTCGCACACTTAATAAGCACAACAAAAAAACTGTCTAGAAGACACTGGTTCATTTCGACACTAATAAGCAACAAAAATAAACTGTCTACTAAACTGGTTCAATTCGACACTTATAAGCAACCAAAATGTCTACGAAACTGGTTCATTTTGGACATAATAAGTCAAAATAGGGTCTAAAGAACGGTGTCATTTCTACATTAATAAGCAACCACAAAGTTGTCTACGAAAATGGTTCATTTCGACACTAATAAGCAACCACAAAATGTCTCAGAAAGGGTTCATTTTTTGAAACTTATCAAAAAAAAAAAAAAGACATGAATAAGTAAAAAAAAACGGATTCATTTCGGACACTAATAGGCAAAAAAGTAAACTGTCTAAGAAAACTGATTATTTTCGACACTAATAAATAACCAAAAAAGGAAAAACCAATGGGTGTCTAAGAAACTGGTTTCATTTTTGACACTAAGAAGGGACCAAAAAAAAACTGCCCAAAGAAGAAAGTGTTCAGTTTGAACTCGGTACCGCTCGAGAAAGAAAGAAGATGACTGAGTCTTGCAGCAGAACAGAAGCAGAAAGCTTTCCAACAAAAGAAAAAGCCGCCTTGCGCTTAAGATTGAACTTGTTGCAACATACACCAATGGTTTGACACAAGAGTTGAAAAACACTCAACCTTCTTCCAACGACAAGCATTGACCCATACTGAGCTCTGTCAAAAAGACCCAGTCCACCTTGATGTACCAGCATGTTGCGGATGGACACAACACGAAATGGCGTCTGACACAAAAAGAAAAGACAACCGTTGATAATAAGAAGTCGTGCCACCTGGTTGCGTACACGTTGACTTTGCTGCTGATAAGTGGCATTCGTTGCATCATCAGTAGGACGCTTACTGAGAGCTAGAATGATACTGCTGTACATGAAGATATTTAAAAACATAGCGACGAAAAAAAGGAGCTGTTTGAGTTATTCAGAAAATAGGTATATATCAGGATGTGCCGCCACACATTAATTAATCGTCTGCGGGAGAGAAATATATTGTTCGCTTTCAGGCCATTGACGCAATGTTGAACGAAACCAGAATACGGGGGTGTTACACAAGCTCCAAAGAAAGCACCCATTATCCAGGATACAATGATGATTTTGATGGTACGAGATTGCTGGCAACCTTCCGGTGTTTCTAATGGTCTGCAGATTGCATAGTACCGTTCAATGGTAACAAAGGTAATTAGCATAGCGAAACGAAATAAGTTGTCATTACGGAATGAAAAAGGAGCATGCAACCGATGAACAAACGAAACCAGATATCGTTGCGAACTGGGGATACATAATATGCGGAAATGTAAAGTAAAACCGAAATGGTTACAAACAGAAGATCTGCAAGTGCTACGTGTGTGAGATAGATATTCGTAACAGTTTTCATGCTCTTGACACGGCTAACGGTGAGAACAAAAGCAACATTTCCGACGAAACAAATAACCAAAACGACAGGCAAAACTCTAGTAAAGAACAGAGTTCAGTGGGTGTATATAGATATTGGCTTGCAATCGTTACATCGGAAAGATCGAGAATAGAATCGTAATACAATCTTCAAAAGCTGTTATTGAGGCCATAATGATTATGGAAAATAATACTTCATGTCTTAAATAAATATCGACTTTAGTGAGTAAGACATATTCAGGGCACAGATTTATATACTTTTTAAAGCCAAGGGCTGGTAAAACTATAAAGTGCGTATTGTTTTGTCGATGTCATGCATACGTCTATAATTAAATTTTCGTCCACATTTCATTGGATTCCACGAAACTGTTTGTTTCTGTGGTGCCGATAATTTATTTAAAGTGGTAGAATGAAAAACATTATACAAAGGCAAGTATTAATTAGGTCATCGTCCGAGAGCAAATGACATTTGTTATATTATCCAATCTGTGCAATAATTTTACGTTTCTGTTGGACTGACATATACACAATAACCCAAACACCGGTAAATAACAATAAAAGTGATAATTTTAAAGTTGATAAAGTTTTTACTCTGAGCATGAAGAGGGTCTAGAGTTTTGAATAAAAGACGTCTCAAATCTAATCAACGAAATAAGTTAAATGCACTCAAAGTTACTAAGCAATCAGCAATAATGCTATGATATTTTTCCACTTTTGTTCAATTTGATATCTAGGAATTTATTTCATAAACATGAGAATTGAGCATCTGCCTGAAAAAAAAATTTGGTATGAGTGGTTCTCAGATATGGTCCAATGAACAAAAGTCACACAAAAACAGATTGTCCACGGAGATAATTTTTCTTAGGCATGGACCTCCCCCGATGCCCCGAATCGAACAGCTCGTGGCCTACACCCTGCCCTGACACAAGACAGAAAATAGGTATTTAGCACAACTGCATGCTATGACTTCAGATTTGAAAAGCCGGTTGCCAAAACAATTTATCATGAAATTACCCATGGACAAATCAGTTACACTCGGCACACAACAAAGCCTACATTGTGGGTGTATTTGTGGGTGTGCATTGTGGGGGTATAAACTCGTGATACCGATGCATTGTGGGAATGTGGAAATAACAATGCATTATGGGAGTGTGAACCATTGAAATAGTGTGTGTGTGTCTGCGGGGATATGTGCACCACAACACACAAACGCAAAGTAGCATACAGAACCTAGAGGGGGTATTCTCTTTCATAGTTTTTAAGATCCAATGTCATTTTAGACGTTTAAACACTTCACTGTGGGCTCCATATGCAAATACGCCCACAATGGTAACGCTGTACTTCAAATAAACCCACAATGTTATCTCTGGAAGTTCGTTCACCCACACACACACACACGCACACACACACACGCACGCAGCTCGCAGCCACGCGCGAGCACGACGCACACACGAACACGCACGCACGCGCGCGAGAACCAATAACATATGCAATTGTAGACACCAAATTATCATGAGGTACCTTTGAAATATCTGTCGCGGAGCAGCACCCCCCGAGAGGGGCGAGCGTGGCCAGCGGTTAGGGTGCTGCCTCTGGCGCAAATCTATCATCAAAATTCCCGGGTTCGAATAACGGTGGGGTCGTGGCACTTGTGGGATTTATTCGGGTACTTTAAATGCTGGATTTGCTCTGTATACCAGCTATTGCATTAAAATACAGAATACAGCTCTCCTCCATGGTTCACTGAATTGGGACAGGATCATGAAGCATCCATCCGTCGGAGGGGACGTTAGCCGTCGGTCCCGCTGTACAGGAGAGTCACAACTGTATATGTACATCGCCAGCAGTGTCGAATAAGAGTAGGGTGGAAAACCCTGACTGTTCCCAATCCGCCCCAGCCTCAAATAGCGGGCCATATCAGGAGCGTCCGTATCATGGATATACACGCGGCCCGGATCAGCATACTATTGAACAAATCCTGACAACCACCACACGCCATTACCAAGATTGTGGATATACAAACAAACAAACCCCCACCGAATGGGTACCACATCGCCGGCCTCAACAAGTGGGGGTAATCATCACCTAAGGTACACACGCAGTACTTAACCACTAATCACCCCATTTAGAGAGTAGTACAGGCACTCACATGCAGCTAATTTCGTGCTCGGTGATAATTTGTATATCTTACCAATAATGAAACATTTGGTCACATGTACAAATAATAGGTATATAAAATATTATAACAATGTTGCTCATAAAGTTGGAATAAAATATATTTTTACCAATTTTATGAATTTATTCCAGTGTGAGTGATTTTATGATAGGGTGTATATCGCACCACTACTTGACCTTGATTTGATCAGCAATGCGGAGTGTACGGGTCAAGTCCAAACCTTACGGCGGTCCGAAAGTGTGTACTCTGTGTCACAGACTGCGAAAGATATTATCCTAAATTAGTACTGCGCGAGAGATACGTTAAACAGTCTGTCATAGCGAATGCATGCAACTGAAACTAAATCTCAAAATCTACGGAAAACGAAGGGGTTCTATGGAGATTTTTTACATCAGAGGGTCCGGTACGGGATGGTTTGTTTTGGATACTGTTCGTAATGGTCTATAAACCTGTAGAACCTAACGAGAAAATTGAACGTTTTTGTCGGGTTACGTCGGATGCTAGCAAAACACGTAAAAGTAACACGCAATCGCTACGGCGACATCCTTGTTCCCACAATGCCTTTCGGTATTATTCCGCTCTTGAGAATTTTCAACGTGACGACAACTTTTTTTTTTTTCAATTTAGAAAGGCTATACGTACTTACCGCACGCCGTAGTCCAACCTTTTAGGGGCATATATTTTTCCACAACTCTGTGCGCTAAGAAGCTACTGGAAAAGACGAAATGATGCATGTTATACTGTTTCTACTCTCAATTTATTATTTTTCCTCCACTACAGGTAACGCCCCTGTAGGGGTGTTTCCATAGGTGACACCCTTTTCTGAATACTTTTTGAACTATGAATTCGGAACCTTAACGGAATTCCGTTAAAGGTCCATGGCCGATCGCTAATAGCCTCGTCCCAGAAAGCCAGATTTTACCGGAAGTGGTCAAAATTTGTGTCAGAAGAAAGTTACATTTTCTCATTTACGCTGTGAAATCTTAGAGCCAAAGGATGTTTGGTTGGAGTTATGAGCGAAATGTACCCCACTTTGGTCGCCCAATAATTTTACACAGTCTCTATGGGGCTTACAAAATCACGTTTGAGCTCTCGCAATACAAAACGGATTGAAATATCGGCGCGAAACTACAGATGGTGTGAAGTGAAAGCCATCTCTAAAGATGAAAACTCATATCCTTAATCGGGCCATCCCCCTTTAAGGTCCGTAGTCAGAGGTGTCAGAGAAAGTATGTCAGAAAAGGTTGTCACTTTATGGAAACACACCCCACACTGTAGAATGATGTGCAACCTTCACGCAAAACCGGTTATTCCTTAATGTAATTTATGCACGAAGCAATCATAGTACATTGTGATAGCGTTGCTTGGGGCCTTATGGGCCTTTATTCAGATAGGTTGCCACACCTAATTAAAAATGCCTATACACAATGATATCAAACGGCACCGTCAAGGAAACTCTCATTGCTTCACTAATCGTGCGACGGGTAACCTTAAATGTCAGTTGTTCTCAGAAGATCTGGTATTGACAGTTGCCAAAGCATGGAAAATTGCCAGGGGTGACCAGCTCCCTGGTGAGATATCGGAACACAGATGACAGCACCCCGAAAAGGCATAAATGGAATGAATCACAGGCCAATTTCCCTGTAGAGAGAGATAAGTATTCAGCCTAAAAAATTTAAAAAAGTAATCAACACTTCGGCTTTACCGCACCTTGAGTAAAACCTAGAAAGGTACATCTGATCAAAATTACAGTCATTTTGGCCAAATCCGAGCCTTTTTTTGGATTCAACTTAGAGATGTGGCCCACTGTCACGAATTTTAACAATGGCAGGCAGTAGGGTTGGGGGTATAGAGGTGTGAAATCCACCCCCCTCACATTTGAAAAAACGTGTTTTTGTTAACTGAATCTTGATGCACACATACACGAGCAATTAAAGAGATTTCAAAGTTTGAGTATATTACAGAAAATAAATGGATGTTATCATGATAGCGATAATTCTATCTACGTAGATAGCACTGCTGCAGACTGTAATCAATGCGTTGTAGAGTGTTTAAACCCAAGTGATTTCTGTGATTTAT